>CM055818.1:3147154-3240247 GCA_029582265.1 Zoroaster sp. YZ-2022 | reverse complement strand
AGTGCTAGTAATAAACTTGAAAGATATACTGGTATGTGAACAATCATTTCATCATGTTTTAACAAACTATAATTAACAAAACTTTCGTTACTTTTTTCAATCTTGCAACCAAGCGTAACCGATCACAAACTTCAGTTCACGTTTGGTCAGAACAATGACGTCATCGCAGCACAACCGAACTCGCAAAAACGCTTAACCAATGACCGGAGCCCAAACATGTTTCTGGTTACAGTCGCGAAAACGCGCCCCCAGGTCTAAGTTTGGTTATGATACCAGGGGCCGATTTCACAAAGCACTAAGACGCGTCTTATTTCGAGTTAGGAAGAGTAACTTGTCTTACCTTGTGACGTGTCCTAAGAACGATTTCACAAAAGATAAGAAGGGTTTAACGGGTCCTAACTACCTTAGCGTCTTAGCGGATGCATTTGTGTTATATTTGTACGTACGTTAAGCTGACCGCTTGATACAATAATGGCGCTGCTACATGTTGGCCGACCACGAAGCCAGACGGGCGTTAAGAAGAGAACGACTCTTTCGTGACAGACGGAATCCGTTAGATAGTTTGAACGACGAGGAAATTGTCCGTATATACTGATTCGCGGGGCAGGGAATAACACAACTGTCAGACAGGGTTGGTGAACAAATACAACATGAAACACGGGTAATTAGAATATAATAAACGGACGTTTAGTAATTTATTTCTTATTGTTCTAACGACCGTCAATTATTAATGCTATTAATAGCATACCACCCGCATAAGCTGCTTTTGTTTTAATTTTGTTTAGCGCCACCATTAGTCAGTGTGTTGATATGTGTAAATATATTGCGTAACCACGCTACAGATCATTATATCCGTCATTTGGTCATTTCACGCACTAGAGTTTGCAGACGACATTTCCAAAAATCATGAAAATGTTTGGAGCCAAAAAGTTGTACAATGTCAACTCACCAATCAGTCATATTGAATCGTGTTGAGCGCATGACGTCCCGACGGCCGTTTCATTAGAGTAGTAAAATAAATATAAAATAGCCGTCGCATGAGCAAATTTAGCCTCGTTCAATAAATAGCTTACGGCTTTATTATATTTTCGATGCGTCTTGCTTAAGACGCGTTTTGTGAAATTGATCTTAGGATTAATCTTAGGTAAGATCGATCTTACAGCTGGGACTCTTCTTAAATCCTAGGATCGATCCTAAGATAAGAAGAGTTTTGTGAAATCGGCCCCAGGTCTAAGTTTGGTTATGATACCAGGTCTAAGTTTGGTTATGATACCAGGTCTCAGTTTGGTTATGATACCAGGTCTCAGTTTGGTTATGATACCAGGTCTCAGTTTGGTTATGATACCTGGGGCCGATTTCACAAAGAGCTAAGATTGATCTTAACTGTGTATCAATCTTAATTGCTTAGCAAAGTGTGATGTCACAATACAAATCACTATGGTAATACTAACAACTCATCTTAAGATGAATCTTAGTGCTTTGTGAAATCGAGCCCAGGTCTCAGTTTGGTTATGATACCAGGTCTAAGTTTGGTTATGATACCAGGTCTCAGTTTGGTTATGATACCAGGTCTCAGTTTGGTTATGATACCAGGTCTAAGTTTGGTTATGATACCAGGTCTAAGTTTGGTTATGATACCAGGTCTCAGTTTGGTTATGATACCAGGTCTCAGTTTCGTTATGATACCAGGTCTCAGTTTGGTTATGATACCAGGTCTAAGTTTGGTTATGATACCAGGTCTAAGTTTGGTTATGATACCAGGTCTAAGTTTGGTTATGATACCAGGTCTCAGTTTGGTTATGATACCAGGTCTAAGTTTGGTTATGATACCAGGTCTAAGTTTGGTTATGATACCAGGTCTCAGTTTGGTTATGATACCAGGTCTCAGTTTGGTTATGACACCAGGTCTAAGTTTGGTTAGGCCAAATCAAAAACTCTTTCATTACTTTTTGGGGGGGAATGTTTTTTTGTTTTTTTTCCAACAGGGAAATATGTGATACATGTATACGTGGGAACCAAATTTACCATATACAAAATATGGTGGCTAAGAGAGGCCTCACAAACCAAGCAAACATTCATACTAGGGGTGACGATATTAAATTGTTTTGATAGTCGATTATCGACAGCCATGATATCGGTGATATACGATATTATCGTCTCAATACACGAATTATTTTAAATACATGAAAAAATGGACATGTATGTATTGTACGTTAACGAGATTGGACACCGAAAAGTTCTACAGGGACAGTCGCTCCAAAATGAGCCAAGTTCTTAGAGACAATTTATCACTCCAGCGATATTTTAACTAAAAAGAGCAATATAAATTTAATATCGGCAGTATTTTTGGAATATCGGCAGTATTTTTGGAATATCGTCAATATGGCGATAATTCAATATTTTCAAAACCATAACTGATAATTTTTTGAATATCGTATCGTTATGATATTATCGTAATATCGTCCACCCCTAGTTCATACCCTTATGTGACAAAGTCGTTTAAAACACAGCATGGCAGAAATCCAATCGATTTTGGCTGCATTTGCAAAAAAAAAGAAATAAAAATGCCGACGCGCAGGTCTGAGGAATCACGCATGGAGACCAGAAACCGGGGACTTTTTTTGGGTCTAATGGTGTATGAATGGAAATAAAAACAAAAAAAACAAACAAACATCTGCACATTGGCAAATAATTATAGGAAGCCATTATCCCACAGTTTCCATACATGTACTCATGGTTTAACACAAGCAACACACTTGTGGGAGAAAACATGAAATGAACTTACATCAAGCTAGGATGTTTTCTCGTTGAGGATATTGAGCTCATCCTGGTTCTCTGTGAATTGTCTCTGCATCTTTAAGTTGGAGCTGATGATGATGAGGAGTTAGTGCTGAAAGTCTTCATTTACAGACCCTGTGTCAAATAAAGATATAGACTTATTTATTATTCTACAATCAGAAATAGATATTTGGCAGAGATTTCAAAAATTTGATCATTTTTAAAAGTAGTTGGATGGAGCCATGACTGCACTTTTTAATACCTGTTTTTTTTTTTATTTGACTCGACTATAAAAGTCGAGCTTGAAATTATTAAATTTTCTTTAAAAATGGACAGAGGGTTGAAATGAATGTATGTTACTAAATACCAATATTGGACCTTCCCTTTATAAATGAAGCATCATTACTGTTTCCATATATATACTCTTAGTTTAACACTAAAAACAAACATTCCAGCTAATTTTCAGGATATTGGAAAACCCAGGAGGAGCTTACGTCAAGTGTGGATGTTTTTCTTGTTGAGGATGTAAAGTTCCTCCTGGTACTCTGTGTAGCGAGTAGCAGCATCTTCAGGATGGAGTTATCGTTGAGGGAGTACTTTCTTGATGTCTTAATTTACAGGCTCTGTGCAGAAAAGAAACAGAGAAAGATTTCATTAATTATTCTGCAGTAATAACAGCACAGGATAAAGACTGCTGTGACATGGCTAAATCAGTGCTGTCTTATCACATGGGCACACTGGGCAGTTGCCCAGGGGCCCCGCGATTTTAGGGGCCCCGAGATTCAATTTGAAAAATAAAAATTAAGGTTCATATTATTAAATAACAGTGGCGTTAATGTGAAATCGGGGCCTCCTTGTATGCAAAATGAATGTTGGATCTGGGCCATCTGGCATTTAATTGATCTTTGGACCGAGGCCCCATCGGGAGCCCTTCATGTTCGTCACCAGGTAGGGCCGGCACAGCAGGAGTGCAACACTCCAGCACTTCTTTGCGTTTTTGTATACGTGTTTTTGCGTTTTTATATATGTGTAATACAACACAAGCAGTCCTAATGCAAATGTTCAAGAGTTGTTAAAAGTTGAATGTGTTGGGGGGCGAGGGGGGTTAGGGGCCCCAGTACATTGCTTTGCCCAGGGGCCTCAAATATTCTTAAGACGGCCCTGGGCTAAATCTCTAATAAGAGTGTTTTTACCGCGAGCCAAAGAAAATTTGGAAAGTTAAGGTTATGCCAGTAAGTTATGAATATCAAACAGTTATTTTATCACTGAATTTACTAGACAGAGTTACTCTGGGATGCACACAAGCCCATAGAGGTTTATGAAATCACTATAAGTGACCTTTTAATTAGTTCGTCCTCTGTCTTCCCGTATCTAAGCAACCATATCACACGATAAGTTTGCAGTCGCAATTTTGTAGTTAGCAGTTTTGCAATTTTGTAGTTAGCAGTTTTGCAATTTTGTAGTTAGCAGTTTTGCAATTTTGTAGTTAGCAGTTTTGCAATTTTGTAGTTAGCAGTTTTACAATTTTGTAGTTAGCAGTTTTGTTAACGTGCTATGGAGCCCCAAGCAGGATATGTTTCTTATATAAAATGCGGCCACTTGGTTGTTTCTTATACTAGAGCTGCACTTTAGTGAGGAGTTGCTGTAGTGGTCAAAACCAGTCAACTGCCTGTTTTGACTGTTGACCCAAATGTGCACACAGGGGCATTTTTGACTGGTTTTTAACTGTCATTTTGACCACCCTGAACAATACCAGACAATGCTTTTTACCAGTCAAAACCGGTTGACTCATTTTGACCTGTAAATGTACTTACTACACATACGGTTTGACAGTGTTCTACTTTTAAGTGCACTAGATATACATTGGCAAGTACGTATATCAACATTTTGACTGATTTTGACCTTTGCAGTCATAGGAGGGTTAAAGACTGGTTGATCTGCTGCTTATTATTTACAATATAAATCTCATTTAGCATTAACCCTAACCTCCTTGATACTCATTGCTGGTAACGGTCTCGATCATAGAAGCAGTTTAGTTAACATTACTCATGTTACACATTCCCTTTAATTTGCTAAATAATACCAAAGTAACCTATGTCACAATTACCATAGCAACATTGGCAACAAATATCAATTGTGCAATCTTAAAGAAAAAGGAAGCAAGGGTCCCATATAGTTTCCTTATTGGTCAAACACAATCGACAGATTCTTTGAACAAAACTAAGAGGCACTTACATCAAGCTAGGATGTTTTTGCCTGTTTCCTTATTGGTCAAACACAAGCAACAGATTCTTTGAATAAAACTAAGAGGCACTTACATCAAGCTAGGATGTTTTTGCCTGTTTCCTTATTGGTCAAACACAAGCAACAGATTCTTTGAACAAAACTAAGAGGCACTTACATCAAGCTAGGATGTTTTTGCCCGTTTCCTTATTGGTCAAACACAAGCGAAAGATTCTTTGAACAAAACTAAGAGGCACTTACATCAAGCAAGGATGTTTTTGCCATCGATGACTTAGAGTTCCTTGCTGGTATTTTGTGTCGAGTCTCTACATCTTCAGGTTGGAGTCGATGATGAGAAGTACTTGCTCAAAGTCTTGATTTACAGACCCTGTAGAAATGGACAAAGATTTCATTCATTATTCTGCAGAAATAAAACCCCCATTGTTAAGCCCTTCTGATTGGTGGAGAGGTGATCATTTTGGGGAAGTATTAATTGACGACATAAACCAGTTCAAACACATTATTTTCTGAAACACGACAAGCTCCAACAAAAATCCTACTTGTTGGTAGCCACAAATTACATCACAACTCGTATTCAACAGTTCAAGTCAATGTACTGATACTGCAATGCATTGACATGTACTTCGAATCCGTCTATAGTAAATAAAACCTAACTCATTGTTTCATTTTGGATTGTAAATGCCAGCAAACCTATGAAAAGTAACACCAGAGATCATTGATTGCTCTATAACTGCTCATACAAGTTGGATTCAAAATAACTAGCTTGAAATCTGACATTTAGGATGTTGAAAACAGAGGTGTAAGCAAGTACACTGCAATGCTTTTTGCAAATTTTGCAGAATTGGGCCACGCCATGTTATCAATATGCAGTATAAGTCTTTCACATGGAGTCATGGTTCCAATCATAGTCTACTAAACCCTCCTACATGTGTGACTGCCAGGGTCAAATCAGTCAAAATTTTGATATACTAGCCAAGGTATATCTAGTGCACTTAAAAGTCAAACACTGTCAAACCTTATGTGTAGTAAGTACATTTACAGGTCAAAATGAGTCTACTGTTTTTGACTGGTAAAAGCATTGTCTGGTATTGTTGAGGGTGGTCAAAATGACAGTAAAAATCAGTCAAAAATGTCCATGTGTGCACATTTGGGTTAACAGTCAAAACAGGCAGTTGACTGGTTTTGACCTCTATAGCTACTTGCCACTAAAGTGCAGCTATAGTAGGAGGGCTAACATATGAATATGTATTCTCAACTAATTCTTTATACAATTACAGAAGAAATCATAAGAGTTGATTGGGTAAAAATATTGAATCTTACTAATGGCTAACATTTCATTGATAAATGCACATTGAAATTGTGAAAAACATGACTAACTTGAAGTTTCTCAGCCTATATGTATGTCATAACATAGTGAATTTATCTTGTCTGGGAGCTATAAGTTGAACGAGTGTGCTAGCCGTCAATACGCAGAGATTCTGTAACAACTTGCTTAACCATTTTTAGTTCCTCTAGGAAAAACTTGTGTAGTGATGAAGTTTCTTTTTAAAAGAATATTTGGGGCACGTTTGTGAGTCACTCCAAATTGAGCAATAAGAATGCCACATCACATCGTCATTTATCTTATGTGTGGCACTAAGTGTTCCTTTTAAATCAAATACACTTGGCTCGCAAGAATGTCAAATATGTGACCATCCACCACAAAGGGGCTGTAAAGTCGAAAATTTCACATTTGGAGGTTAGTGTATTTTTGGAAAGAGTACATCATAAGGTTTAAAATGATACCACACACAAGTCATTCCTACATTCCTACGCGAAGTTATGGTGTATCAAAGTCATTACACTAATTACTTACACTTTCATATAAACGGGGTTTAAAGTCAGCCCTATTAAAAAATCCATTTGGCTATAAGAGAAACAAACAATTACCATAGCAACCACTAAGTTAGCAATGGCCTATCACTACCAAAATTCTACCAAATATCATACACATACCAAGCATTATACATCAGAAGTATATTTTAATATGGACACTTTCTGGCATAATTAATGAGGCGTTATTAAAGATGCCATTAAAGATGGTAATTTACAAGTCTTTGCTTTAAAAATGATGAAACTGTTAACGTTCTTTACTGCATGCCTATGGTTTATCAAAACCAAATGGAAGCTCAAATTTTGTGTGTGAGGTTACCAAGAACTGCAAGTCAAGATATAATTATAATGTTGACTTAATTTTGACTAAATGATAATTAAAAAAATGTAAATTATTCATTGTACATGTATAATTATTTTGGGTAATAAATAAATTAATGAATATTAACTTGTACAATATCTGTCGTAATAATGTAATAATGAATACATGCCATTATTGTAAATTATATTTATTATTTGATTTGTAATATTCTTACATAATTAATGAGGTGATAATCCCAATTATAATGGTTTGCTTTAAAGCGGATGAAACTACGACTGCGCGTATGGTTATCAAACAAAATGGAAGTTCAAAATATGTGCAGTTACCAAGACATTCGAATCTTGAGTATTATCATACTTTTGATATAAATTAAGATATTTTGTTAAACATCTTAATTTGAAATCATTACATTAATTAAGATTACAATTTATAAAAAGGTATCCTTCATGTTTCATTCATGTGTGTACAGTTTTGGAGCATGTACACGCCAAACTGAGCACACCATGAATTAAACATTGAGGTAACGTACGTTTATTAATGTAATGATTTTCCTGCATAATTTAAACACGGGTAATTATAAGCCTGGTGTTTATTTGCATATCCAGTTTGTATAGTCTTGTACAGTCTAGTAATTATGTTGACATTGATGATGGCCCAGGAACATCAGCCTTATCAACAGGTGGTGGCAAAGGGCATGTGAGATCTGCTCGGTGGTCCTGTGCACAGAACGGACGGATGTTTTTGTGCAGATAGGATGTACGTTCGTCTGACAAACCTGGGGATGACAAAGGTACTGCAAGTTGCAATGGTGGTAGAACTTCTGGGTTCTTAAGTAGTTGAAATTGATCCTCTTTGCTGTCAGCATACTGCTTATAAAACACTACACCAGGATATTCATGATCAAACCTGTAATGGGAAATTCAAGAAATTGTAGACAATAACTATTAAGTACAATGATGGCCGATTACACACAAACATTTAAATGCAATTTGTTTAAATAATTTTGTTTAAATATTTAACTTAACATCACTAAAGGTATGCGTTATAATGGAACCTTACCTCATGTGTTGATATGACTTGACTTGTGGAAGTGGTTTGAAGTACGGCGACAGGAAAGAAGTCCAATCATAGGTATCGACGATCACCTGCCCATCCTCTGTCCCAATGAGTTGAGGGATGTTGACACCACTAACGGAGCTGCTAAGACATGCCTCTTCAATGTCACACAGAGCTGAGACATGACACCTACGATACCGCTGTTTGAAGAGACCAAAGCACCAGTCGGGTGCAAACTTTGTATGCCCTACAATTAGAAAATTCAAGCAAAGATTCTTGTGCAGCTGATGAATACACCGCCATGCCATGTACCACAGAGCAAATCTATTTTTGTTCTGCCCAGTACAATTATCACAGTGAAGCTGGACGGCTGTCTCCCCTACCCCATAGTTGCTGAAGAAGTGGTGGACATATGAGATTACTGCATTGGACCCCTTGCTGATAGCCATGCCTTCGTCCACAAGGTAGTTGACCTGCTTGGGGAAGGCCTCACAGTTAACCCCAAAAACTGCACATTTCCTAGGTGTGAGGAAGTATAATGGTCCCGGCTGGTCGGGGTCATTGGGGTAGTGCACCTGTAACAAATAAGATAAAAACAAGAATGTTTTACATTATAATAGTTCAATGAAAAGTGAACCATTTTTTAGTAGTGTTCCCCCATATTCTCCTGAAGACAATCAAAGAATACTGATCAAAATGTCAATTTATAAGTAACTGGTTCTTTTCAGAACCACTTACTACGCAAAGAGTCTTTACTTATCCTTTTCACCATGCAAAGCTACAAGTGTTCCTCCATAAATAATACATACCTGTTGTGCAAAATCAAAACTGTAGTGCATTGTCCCATCCCATGAACAGGGTTGATGTTTCCCTAGTGAAGCATGCACAGTTTTAGCCACAGTGTTCTTTGCATCTCTCACTTGCTGCTGGTACAATTCGCGTTCAAGTTGAACTACACGCAGATGCTCCATTTGTTGGGCCAACTTCACAGTTTTGCCAGCATCTGTCTCATTAGCAGACTGGTAGATCCCACGGTTATGCTTCTGACAAGTCCAACACAAGTCTGTCCTCGGTCTCGTCGTCAATACAAATGACGTATACTGCTTCCAGATCTTGTGGAATGATGACCGTTTGACGAGTACAATATCTGAATAATACAAAAGAACATTAACATTAAATGAAGTGGAAAATTACTAAAATACTGTATGTTTCAATTTTTCGGTTCCAATTACCCGTAAACAACATTTGGAAATTTTGACTGAACATTTAAGCCACACAAATGGAAGTCTCCGATTTTTTTTTCTCCATCTGTGGGGGAATGGGGATGCTTACATGTAAGTCGTTTTTAATACAGAGGCGGGAAATTATTACAGTAAGTCCACATTTAATATGACTAAAAGAGAATATTATGTTCATATTGGTTATTTTATACATTCGGCATTATTAATGTGCTTTTACGAAATTGTTTACGGGTACCCGGGTATCCGATGATTTCCAATTTTGGGTACCTGGTTCCCAAAATAACCAAAAACGCACAGCCTTAATTCTGAAAATGTAGAAAAAAAGGGTTTTAGAATTAATAACATTTAGCTTTTCCTTTTACACAAGAAATGGTACACAATGTACAAACTGTTTAAACTATTACTAAGACTTCATGAAAGGTTTCACCGTAACAATATAACATACCTTCACCAGTAGTTTCTGTCAGTTCTTCAAAGTGCCGCTTGTATGTTCGCCATATCGATGTCTTGTTTTCGGATGATGGCAGGAGACGGATTCTTGGATCTGATGACTTAAATCCCGGGACCCTACCTGGAATTACCATGCCATTTTTCTCTGCATAGGTAGAAATGAACTTCACAGTTCTCATCACATCTTCTGCACTGAAGGCATTTTTGTTGTTTGCAAAGCCCCCAGACCTCTTCCTCGGGACTTCTATACCATTGGCCAGATAGTGTCTGACAAGTTTTGTCAAATACTTATCACTATATTGACCTGTGTATATGGAAATACCAAAAACATGTTATTAATACAGTTAAATTATTTCTGAGAAACAAACTAAATTATCATCTGCTTACCAATAGACACATCCACAGTAATAAATGTACCATGTTTTTCATGGGGTGAAAGTGTTTATTTAGAACATGTGTTGCAATCTGTGAACCAGCACTCGCAAGTTCAATCTTCGAGTCGCAGACGTCAATGCGTGTTCGAAATAAAAAAATTTGCCTCGTAAAACACATGGCACGTACCGTGATAGCGTTTATTCAATGTAAAGAAAACACTACCATATTAAATTACATGAAAAAATTTAAACGTCAACTTACATGTGCATGAATAAAAATGTGTCGAGGCACACTTTCACTCCGTTAACTAAGTACCCCTTGTCTGTCCGCTTTCTCTTCCGTTCACTTTGCTGTGACCTCTTAGATTTCTGCGTCATCAAAGTTGACTTCACACCTCCGGATGTGATTTCCCCAAAAGGAACATGGCCTTGTTTGCTGGTGACAAAGAATTAATCTGAAGTCGCATTTTGAAAACAAAATAGTCTTCAAATTTATGGGAGCAGCCAAGTGCTTGAGCAGGGTTCCTGCATCGACATTTCTTTCCTTGGATTATCCTTAGTTCATTTGCATCATCTTCGGACATTACATCATTAAGTCCAATGACTTCAACAGCATGTTCGGCCACATCTAATGCCAAAGGTTCTTCATCATTGTCAATTATTTCCTCATCGCTAGCTTAATCCATGGGAACTGGTGCTTCGGCATCGTCGTCCGAGGATGACGAATAATCGGCTTCATCATCGGTGCTCACTTCGTCTTCAGATTTATCATCTCCAAAATAGTCATTTATTAGACGTTCGAGATTCGTTTTGTCCTCTTTATCAAGTCCAAGTGTCCGAGAAGAGTTAAGAGCATCCAAAAAAAGGTTCTCTCCACCTCCGTTTGTTAAGTCGACTTCACCGACGCGTGGTGATTCACCGCGCCGTGCAAAAGTCATGGCGAAAATTAAGGGAAAATACACTTAACCAGTTCGCACCGGGAATAAAAAAGTTTTTCCGAACCCCCGTGGCGGGTTTATTTTTACCGCACAAACACGACCAATGGTGCTCACCAGAGCGTGACCGGGGAGACCGCGTCTTCCACCGTATGCTTATGGCTCGTTGCCACGTCTACCGGGAATCTATACAAATATTCCCGAGAATCCTGTGGCGTGTTTAGACGCTCTCCGATCCGCTGTCCAAAAAAAATTGGCGTGTATACACGGCCTCCGACGCGAACTGGTTAAAAGAATACTAAATGCAACAAACTACATTTGAAAATACTGAGAAAATACCTTGAAAATCTTTAAAATGCAACGTTAATACTGATCATCAGACTGAATACATGGCATGTGTGGTATAAGCGAACAAGTTGTTTACTTCGCTACTGCGCAAGGTCAGTATGCCATGTGACGCATTTCCTCCAATGGGAGACCCGTTTCTAGGGACTTCGATAGGATTGTTTACAGACAAAGGCTTTTATAAAATGTATTTTTATTGGCTACTAACATCCCATAGCAAAACTAGGCAGCTAAAAATAGAAAGTACAATATACACAGAACATTTTGATACCAGACTCGCATGGGTTCACGGGGTCATTGTATACACACAACGCGGCTAAACTTGTGAGATTCTCGCGTCAGTTTCGTAAGTTTAAGTTTTGTACTAATTGCCTCAAAGAAAACGTGAATTTCATGATTTTTGAAATGGAATTTAATTCTAAAATTTTCAAAACTAAGGGAGAATATTTCAAACTTTTCATTTCTGACAAAATATCAAAATAGCCAACCGACTGATTTTTCATGCATTTCAAGCCGTACTGCTAAATCAACGTGTGCGACTTTACAGCCCGTTCGTGGTGGACGGTCACATACAGGCTGTCATTATAAAATGTCTTACCAATATTGAGCACAGGTAGCTGCCACTGTAATTCCTTGATAGTTGAATATTGGTCATCTCATCAATTGTAACCTGTTCCCTTTACCTGAAATAAATTATAAATCATACATTAGAAAAACAAAACAAATTAACGGAAAACATTTATGACAGACATCATACGCTTTTCAACCAAAGAGATTCAGGTTCAGTTATTTCCGTTAGGTTCAGTATCCGTTTGGTATTTTATATGCATTCAAATAGAGGATCAAGAAATGTGTCAAGCCGTCTATATTTCTGATCAATAGAGGGCAGCATTTTCTCCTTTAGTGGCTGTGATCTCCATAAGTTGCCATATAGCGACTCAAATTTGTGTTCCTTATTGCTCTATAATGAGGTCACTTCAGACTAATAGTTCCTAAGGTCCTTTATATGATATCATCACTGACCTCACATTAATAATTCAGTCATTTGGGGTTTAGGTAAATTCAATTGCTGGTCATAATGACACCTAAGTACTGTTTATATAAAGGTGACTTTCAAATTTGTGTTTTACTTTTGATCTAATGCCAGAAACAAACATTCCACTTGGGTTTTGAAGGATGAAAAAAGTGAGAAGTGCTTACATCAAGCTAAGATGTCAGTGAGGATTCTGAGCTCATCCTGGTACTCTGTGAATTGTCTCTGCATCTGTAAGTTGGAGCTGATGATGATGAGGAGTTGGTGTGGAAAGTCATCATTTACAGACCCTGTTTCAAAAAAAAGATGCAGACTTATTTATTATTCTACAATCAGAAATAGATGTTTGTTAGAGATTTCAAATCGACATAATTTGATCATTTGTTTGGGAGCAGTGTATCAGTCAGGATTCAACACTAAAGCATCCAAATGATGAACGTACAATACTTTGTGTACGTGTTTTACAAATGAAATAGAGCGTCCAAAAGCCACAGGACCGAGCCTATTTGACGCCTATTTGACATCTATTTGACATCTACATATTTGACATCTATTTAACATCTATTTGACATCTATTTGACATCTATTTGACATCTACATATTTGACATCTATTTAACATCTATTTGACATCTATTTGACATCTATTTGACATCTATTTGACATCTATTTGACATCTACATATTTGACATCTATTTGACATCTATTTGACATCTATTTGACATCTATTTGACATCTACATATTTGACATCTATTTGACATCTATTTGACATCTATTTGACATCTATTTGACATCTATTTGACATCTACATATTTGACATCTATTTGACATCTATTTGACATCTACGTATTTGACATCTATTTGACATCTACGTATTTGACATCTATTTGACATCTATTTGACATCTACTTCTGAAGGATGTACATGTACAGGGAAGGAGTGGGTATAAAAGCTACTAAATCCTTAGGTGTCCTCTAAGGGGATCAATGATCTGACTTCATGATACAATCCTATACACTTACTATCAATGGTGATAAACGATATAAAGAGATTAACAAGATATATGGATAAATGGATTAACGGATTACTGAACCTTTCTGAGTTTCTCATACCCTCCCATGTATTGTATAAAGGGGATGATCTGACTTTATGATACAATCCTGTAATATCACCATCAATGGTGATTAAAAAGATCAACGGAGTAATGGATTATTGTACCTTTCTGAGTTTCTCATACCCTCCCATGTATTGTATAAAGGGGATGATCTGACTTTATGATACAATCCTGTAATATCACCATCAATGGTGATTAAAAAGATTAACGGAGTAATGGATTATTGTACCGTTCTGAGTTTCTTGTACAATGTGTACACTCATTGTGTATTGAAGGAATGGGTCTAACATCCTGATGCAATCCTGACAAATGAGGCAGCTGTTCAAAATGCTTAGAAGTTTCTTCAATACATCCTTGAAATCTGTCGAATAAAAAAAACAAATAAAAGCAACATTATTGTTTAAATTGGCCAGCCAAACCAGGTGCCCACAATGTCAAGGTTTATAGCATGGCTAATGACTGAGCAAATTATTTTGTTACATTTAACGAGCACTGTGTGCTTTATATGTGCGCATAAGTTGTGCAATTTCTGTTGCACCATAAGTTTGTAGCGCATTCAACCGCATCTAGTTTAAGACAGCGTCTTGCTCTAGGAACTAGCTTCCCACATCAAGCGTCTATTCCCATGATACCATACGACAGGCTGGGTTGCTAGGGAAGTAAAATTTGTTACCAATTACTATGCTCACTGGACACTGTGCGTGTGCATGCATTTTGAAGTACAATGCTGTGGACTGGATGGCAGCAGGCTGGCACACTTCAGGTAATAGACTTTTGGTGTGTCTGGTATAACCAATGGCAATGGAATAATGCACTTAATGATTGCCATACGTTAGTAACAATAACAGTAACACAATTCTGTGTCTCAAAAAATGGCTCTCAAGACATCCACACCTAATAGTTCTGGCTATAATTCAAATTTTCATTTTTTTATTTGACATCTGTTTCTTCAGGTCCTATGTCTTGTTCTAGGAACTAGCTTCATGCATCAAGCGTCTATTCCCATGATACCATATGACAGGCTGGGTTGCTAGGGAAGCAAAACTCTCTTTACCATGCTCATTGTGCGTGTGTGCAATTTGGAGAACAATGCTGTGGACTGGATCATGGTAGCAGGCTGGCACACTTCATGTAGGTAATAGGAGAACAATGCTGTGGACTGGATGATAGCAGGCTGGCACACTTCATGTAGGTAATAGGAGAACAATGCTGTGGACTGGATGGTAGCAGGCTGGCACACTTCATGTAGGTAATAGGAGTACAATGCTGTGGACTGGATGGTAGCAGGCTGGCATACTTCATGTAGGTAATAGGAGAACAATGCTGTGGACTGGATGGTAGCAGGCTGGCACACTTCGTGTAGGTAATAGGAGAACAATGCTGTGGACTGGATGATAGCAGGCTGGCACACTTCGTGTAGGTAATAGGAGTACAATGCTGTGGACTGGATGGTAGCAGGCTGGCACACTTCGTGTAGGTAATAGGAGAACAATGCTGTGGACTGGATGGTAGCAGGCTGGCACACTTCGTGTAGGTAATAGGAGACCAATGCTGTGGACTGGATGGTAGCAGGCTGGCACACACTTCATGTAGGTAATAGAGCAATGCTGTGGACTGGATGGTAGCAGGCTGGCACACTTCGTGTAGGTAATAGGAGTACAATGCTGTGGACTGGATGGTAGCAGGCTGGCACACTTCGTGTAGGTAATAGGAGTACAATGCTGTGGACTGGATGGTAGCAGGCTGGCACACTTCATGTAGGTAATAGGAGAACAATGCTGTGGACTGGATGGTAGCAGGCTGGCACACTTCGTGTTGGTAATAGGAGAACAATGCTGTGGACTGGATGGTAGCAGGCTGGCACACTTCATGTAGGTAATAGGAGTACAATGCTGTGGACTGGATGGTAGCAGGCTGGCACACTTCATGTAGGTAATAGGAGAACAATGCTGTGGACTGGATGGTAGCAGGCTGGCACACTTCATGTAGGTAATAGGAGAACAATGCTGTGGACTGGATGGTAGCAGGCTGGCACACTTCGTGTAGGTAATAGGAGAACAATGCTGTGGACTGGATGGTAGCAGGCTGGCACACTTCGTGTAGGTAATAGGAGAACAATGCTGTGGACTGGATGATAGCGGGCTGGCACACTTCATGTAGGTAATAGGAGAACAATGCTGTGGACTGGATGGTAGCAGGCTGGCACACTTCGTGTAGGTAATAGGAGAACAATGCTGTGGACTGGATGATAGCAGGCTGGCACACTTCGTGTAGGTAATAGGAGAACAATGCTGTGGACTGGATGATAGCGGGCTGGCACACTTCATGTAGGTAATAGGAGAACAATGCTGTGGACTGGATGGTAGCGGGCTGGCACACTTCATGTAGGTAATAGGAGAACAATGCTGTGGACTGGATGGTAGCGGGCTGGCACACTTCATGTAGGTAATAGGAGAACAATGCTGTGGACTGGATGGTAGCAGGCTGGCACACTTCATGTAGGTAATAGGAGAACAATGCTGTGGACTGGATGGTAGCGGGCTGGCACACTTCATGTAGGTAATAGGAGAACAATGCTGTGGACTGGATGGTAGCAGGCTGGCACACTTCATGTAGGTAATAGGAGAACAATGCTGTGGACTGGATGGTAGCAGGCTGGCACACTTCATGTAGGTAATAGGAGAACAATGCTGTGGACTGGATGGTAGCGGGCTGGCACACTTCATGTAGGTAATAGGAGAACAATGCTGTGGACTGGATGGTAGCGGGCTGGCACACTTCATGTAGGTAATAGGAGTACAATGCTGTGGACTGGATGGTAGCAGGCTGGCACACTTCATGTAGGTAATAGGAGAACAATGCTGTGGACTGGATGGTAGCAGGCTGGCACACTTCATGTAGGTAATAGGAGAACAATGCTGTGGACTGGATGGTAGCAGGCTGGCACACTTCATGTAGGTAATAGGAGAACAATGCTGTGGACTGGATGGTAGCAGGCTGGCACACTTCATGTAGGTAATAGGAGAACAATGCTGTGGACTGGATGGTAGCAGGCTGGCACACTTCATGTAGGTAATAGGAGAACAATGCTGTGGACTGGATGGTAGCAGGCTGGCACACTTCATGTAGGTAATAGGAGAACAATGCTGTGGACTGGATGGTAGCAGGCTGGCACACTTCATGTAGGTAATAGGAGAACAATGCTGTGGACTGGATGGTAGCAGGCTGGCACACTTCATGTAGGTAATAGGAGTACAATGCTGTGGACTGGATGGTAGCAGGCTGGCACACTTCATGTAGGTAATAGGAGAACAATGCTGTGGACTGGATGGTAGCAGGCTGGCACACTTCATGTAGGTAATAGGAGAACAATGCTGTGGACTGGATGGTAGCAGGCTGGCACACTTCATGTAGGTAATAGGAGAACAATGCTGTGGACTGGATGGTAGCAGGCTGGCACACTTCATGTAGGTAATAGGAGAACAATGCTGTGGACTGGATGGTAGCAGGCTGGCACACTTCATGTAGGTAATAGGAGAACAATGCTGTGGACTGGATGGTAGCAGGCTGGCACACTTCATGTAGGTAATAGGAGAACAATGCTGTGGACTGGATGGTAGCAGGCTGGCACACTTCATGTAGGTAATAGGAGAACAATGCTGTGGACTGGATGGTAGCAGGCTGGCACACTTCATGTAGGTAATAGGAGTACAATGCTGTGGACTGGATGGTAGCAGGCTGGCACACTTCGTGTAGGTAATAGGAGAACAATGCTGTGGACTGGATGATAGCAGGCTGGCACACTTCGTGTAGGTAATAGACTTTTGGCATGTCTGGTACATAACCAATGGCAATGGAATAATGTGCTTAATGACTGCTGTAGTAACACTAACAGTAACACATATATATCGTCCGTGTACGTAATTTGCGACATTCGTGAAATGACGCATTTACCTTTGGCGTAGTATTTCTCAGAAAACTTACAAAACTATGGCATATTACTGGTTGCATAAACTTATCTAGGTCATTCTTGTTACAAAAATAAATATCATAGTGAAATTGTATGATTTACTGGAAAGTTAGTGCTTGTGAAAGTGGAAAAAGTTGTTTAACTACCGATTTTACGACTTTTCAAAGTTTTGAGGTACTTTTTGGAAACATTTTAACCACTGTCCATTTGGTCTTTCAAGAATAACATTACTGATTAAAAGTTGAAGTGGAATAAGATGAAGCATGATTCAACTGTTCTGTGTGTCTCAAAAAATGGCCCTCAAGACGTTTTTTTTCTTCTTGGGTACATTTTCTGTGCCCCCATAAACTTTTTCCAATTTGGGGCGAGTCATTAATAGTATCCTCAATTTACCCTAAATGATGCACCTAAGGTTATATAATCAACTGGGCAGTAACTTACAAATGAAATTAGCAGTTTGGTGTTTCAGTGAAGGATTCTCTTGTAAAATGCTGAATTTCAATGCATGTTCATACGCATGGACGTCTTGAGCGCCGTTTTTTGAGACGCACAGAATTGTGGCCATCAGAAAATTGATGTTGGTATAATGACTCACCCCAAACTGTTAAAGTTGATGGGGGCACAGAAAATGTACACCAAAAAACAGTTGAAATCATGTTTCATCTTATTCCAGATGGTTGTAAAATTGTTTTTAAACTTGAAAATAAAAATATTGTTTTCGATTTTTAAAATAAAATGGTATAATTTGGAGAAGCTCTCAAAACATTTAATCAATATTCTTGAAAGACCAATAAAATGGAAGGTGGTTCAATTTTTTGCAAACGTACTTTAAAACTTTGAAATGTGTAAAATTGCTGTTAACATTTTGTCAAATAAAAGATTTCTTTTCATAACCATGATGTTAATGTTTCATTTTCTCAATAATTTTCCACTACCGTCAAAATAAACACCAACGAATTAAGTAGTCTTTGTTCGCTTCTTCTATAAGGAATGTGCCCAATTTGAGGATCAGTATTTATTTAAAAAATCATTGCAAATGCAAAGCATTCATATATTTTGGTTTCCACAGACAACAGCTTGTTGACGGCATAGAACAATAAAATCACAGATGTTCATGAAAAAAATTTGAGGTCATGTAAATCTCTTAGTCTTACTATTTGTATCTAGTAAAATCTGTGGTTAAGCAACTTTTTCCACTTTCACAAGCACTAACTTTCCATTAAATCATACAATTTCACTATAATTTTTATTTCTGTAACAAGCACGACTTAGATTTAAAGTTTATGCAACCAGTAATACGCCACAGTTTTGTAAGTTTTCCGAGAAATGCTAAGCCAAAGGACGGTGCATCATTTCACGAGTGCGACGAATTACGTACAAGTTAATACCACCGGCAACATCATTCAATTTCTGATGACCACAATTCTGTGTCTCAAAAAAATGGTCCTCAAGACGTTCACACCTACCGTATGATCACGCACTGAGATTCAGCATTTTACAAGAGAACCCTTCACTAAAACAAACTAATTTCATTTGTAAGTTACCGTCCAGTTGATTATATCGTCCATGTACGTAATTCGCCGCACTCGTGAAATGACGCACTTACCTTTGGCTTAGCATTTCTTGGAAAACGTACAAAACTATGGCGTATTACTGGTTGCATAAACTTATCTAAGTCATGCTTGTTACAAAAATAAAAATCATAGTGAAATTGTATGATTTACTGGAAAGTTAGTGCTTGTGAAAGTGGAAAAAGTTGTTTAAAAGCTGATTTTACTAGATACAAATAGTACCGGTAAGGGATTTACATGACTTCAATTTTTTTTCACAAACATCTGTGATTTTATTGTTCTATGCCGTCAACGAGCTGTTGTCTATGGAAACCAAAAGATATGAATGCTTTGCATTTGCAATGATTATTTAAAGAAATACTGATCCTCAAAATGGACATATTCCTTATAGAAGAAGTGAACGAAGACTACTTAATTCGTTGGTGTTTATTTCGGCGGCAGTTGAAAATTATTGAGAAAATGAAACATTAATATCATGCTTATGAAAAGAAATCTTGTATTTGACAAAATGTTAACAGCATTTTTACACATTTCAAAGTTTTAAAGTACTTTTTGCAAAAATTTTAACCACCTTCCATTTTATTGGTCTTTCAAGAATACTGATTAAAAGTTTTGAGAGCTTCTCCAAATTATACCATTTTATTTTAAAAATCGAAAACAATATTTTTATTTTCAAGATTAAAAACAATTTTACAACCATCTGGAATAAGATGAAACATGATTCAACTGTTTTTCTTCTTGGGTACATTTTCTGTGCCCCCATGAACTTTAATAGTTTGGGGGTATACCAACATCAATTGTTTGCTGACCACAATTCTGTGCGTCTCAAAAAACGGCGCTCAAGACGTCCACGCATATGATCATGCATTGAAATTTAGCATTTTTTTACAAGAGAATCCTTCACTGAAACAAACTGAAACACCAAACTGCTAATTTCATTTGTAAGTTACCGTTCAGTTGATTATATAACCTTAGGTGCGTCATTTAGGGTAAATTGAGAATATACAACCTTAGGTGCGTCAATTATGGTAAATAAATAGAGGATACATAACGTAAAGGTCAAGGACGGTCAGGACAGTACTACAGTTACTTACTACTACTGGCCTACTACTACTAGTGTTACAGGTATGTACACATTATTTTAATACTCCAAGTCCAATAGCCCCACTTTGAAGTTCGAATACTAAAATACTTACCATGCAAACCTGCCCACTTTCCATAAAATCTTCACCTAAACTATTTATAATCTTCTAACACTAGTAACAGTAACACTAACAGTAAAGTCAATTTACGGGACTTAGGCCTACTCGTTATATCGTTGACTGGATTCATATGCAGTGATAGAGGGCGCCACTATACTACTGGCAGGCTAGGCCAGGTTAGGGAGCACGCGTGATAGACTAGTGCTGTATAGTGTGTATACTAGTAGTAGGCCTAGCCTGCGCCTGCAGTACAATGTGTAGGAGGGTTCATCTAGCTCGCCGGTCCGTCCGCGCCGGTCGACTGGCTGTTTTTCCGTGTTTCTAGACTAGACAGACAGTCATGAGTCAATATTTCGTATAGGCATATGAGTGTAAATTTAAGAACCAAACACTTATGCAAGTGTCGACTCCTACAAACAAGTGAGCCTGCAAACCAGTGGCATAAACAGGGTCAAATTTTCTGGGGGGGGCATGTCAATACTTGAATCCTGCAGTCTCAAATAGGGACCTATTTTTTCAAAATTACCCAGGGAGACGGACCTCGGCTGGGGGGGGGGGGCCATGTTCCACCGTGCCCCCACCGTGCCCAATAGTTATGCCATTGCATGCTGCAAACGATTCAAACTAGGCCTATGCCTTTTGTCTCTGTATACACTGAATACAAGAAGGTGAAAGTCCAACCTGGGCAACCTGCCAGATCAGATATGCAAATGAGCCACTGTTAGAATCCACCCACCTTTGACCAATGGTAATCAACTATCGGTACGAGTAGTGCGTAGTAAAGAGTAAATCGTTTAGTTTGGTAAAAATCAAACAAATTTTCATCACAAGATTTTTGTTGAATTTCTGGTCAGATTTTAATCAATAATTACATTTTTTGAAACTCTTCTGCAAAATGTTACATAAAATAACGAAAATCAACGAAAATATACTGAGCGGAGAAATACATCAACTCAAGCAGCCCGCGAATTTACATAGGTCTAGAGCTTTGTGCACAAAATAACCGCATCACTCATATGCTGTCTTATCTTCATTTATTTGCAGCTGGAGTGACCGGCCGTATGAATGATGGGAGACATTGCTTCAGCTTTCAAGCAAGACCATACTTTCTAAACATTCAGAAAGACTTTTCGTTTGTTTTTGACCAAAAAAGGAGCATGCAAGGATTGAGTTATTCCTGTCAGTGATTTTGGAAGACTTTATGTTCCCGAAAAGAAATACTGGAACAGTGTCTAGGACGACGACTGTGGAATGGAAATTGGAAGGACAGCGGCCAGCCAAGTCTTACTGACAGAGAACTTGGGCGTGCTAGAGCAGCGAGTGAACGGTGCAAACGCTTCACGCTAACATTACTGAACATTCATGGAAATACCATTGAACATGATTGACCATGTCGTCTGTACATTGATGCCGTTAACTTACAATGTCAAAGCGGACCGATATAACGACTCTGCAAACATCGTTTCCACTGTCAGATACTTTTGAACTAAATTATTTTGTCGAATGATCTGAATGACGCATTTAGGAAATATATTGTCAAAAAGGAGCTACATGTGTGACGAAAAGGACGTAAAGGATGTAAAGGCACCAACCTGAAGAGTTCATCACCGGTAAGTCAAAACATATGTTCTAATATTAATTATATGTGTGTAAATATCATTCTGTAAAAAGTAACATGCAGGCCTATACAAGGTCTGTTAATGAGTCTTGGTTTAGTTTTGTTTCTAAAATTACGTTTTTGAAAGACTTAGGCTTAAATTTCATTGATATATATTTTACTACAATTAAGCCTACACTGTCTTGTTTGTTTTGTAGAAAAATAATTAGGCCTATGTCATTTGTGTCTGTCACATCACCCCCCCCCCCCAACCACCAACTTACAAGTTGGTTCTCTTCATTTATTTTATTGAAAACATGAAACAGGTTGTCTGTTGCATTTGGCAAATGTACAGTGTACATTGGGTTAATATTATTCACTACTCATGTAGTTCAGGGGTCATCGTAGGAATGTTTCCCATTGTACTTGCTGTATGTCAATCTAAACTATGTAATAAAGTTGAATGCTAAACGGGTACTCACCACGTGGGAAGATTGTGTAGAGTGGGTGGTACGGTAGAGACACCAATGTATAATGGGCGGGGTCACAGCATTGCCCACGTGGCCGGCCACACGCGCTCACGTGTGTGGGAAGGACGCGTGTCAATGCAATTAAGTTGAATAGTACAGTTGTATGTGGCCAGGTGCAACATTGATTGACACTTGTAAACAAGCCAAGAATTAGTTTGTTGGGACAATGAGTTGAGGTCATGACCTTTAGCATAATTATTCGAATGTGAGATATTTGGTACCGATAGGAATACGTTTGAGACTTATTGCCGACCGCCTAAATTAATTCTTTAAGGGTTGGACACTCGATATTGGTCTTGTTAATGAAAAAATTTTCTTAAAAAATTAGTTTTGTGAGAAAGATGGATTCTTTTCATGTGAATGATCTTCACCAAACATTAGGTATATAGCAATCTAGGCCCTAATAATAATTGTTTATAATGTACAGATACTGTCTAGATAAAGATCCATACCACATCATGTGGCAAACCATAGGCATAGAGATGTTGGTCTTGATATTAAATTTCAGGTTATGTATAAAATGAAATACCAGTAGACGATGGCTTTGAAAATGATCTAATAGTAATAGACTAATCGTTTGTTTATTTTGTGACCATCATTTTGTATGTACTCTGCCCCGTACGCGGT
Source organism: Zoroaster sp. YZ-2022 (assembly GCA_029582265.1). Classification (NCBI taxonomy): domain Eukaryota; kingdom Metazoa; phylum Echinodermata; class Asteroidea; order Forcipulatida; family Zoroasteridae; genus Zoroaster; species Zoroaster sp. YZ-2022. Next base: position 3,216,987 of record CM055818.1, on the reverse strand, counting down.
TCTTATTTTTAACATGAGATGAGAAATAAAAGTGATGAGAATAATCAATCAAACGGAATAAGGTAAATAATGCCTATTTGACTTTTCAAGAAACGGCCAGGCACCGCATAGCTATATAAACACCGGCGGTTACGAGTGGTTTTAATTTATGGTTGAATTTGAATGGTTTGAAACAGTAATAAAACTACTGACCCCGCTCCCAACTGACAATCCACCCTGACCCGTAAATCCCAACATGTTGTAGAGTAAATACAATGAGTAAGTTTGAATATTTTTATTTTATTTTTTTAATTCACGATAAAATTAAGATGATTGTCAGAAGAAAATATGCGTGAAACTGAATTGGCTAATCTATGTGCTCTAAGTATCTTTTGTTTAGGGGCGATAATTATGGCAGTGCGGTTACCGCCCCCTCATCATAAATATTGGAGGGGACCTGTTCCCCCTCCCCCCCCCCCCCGATCACCGCCCATGGGTACAACATCCATCTTGGCGGTCATCAAATGATATTCCCACATACACGATTTTACACATTATTTTGAAGTAGCAATACGTTGCCCAAAAGGGATATGCCATAGAGGTCGGGCCACCATTGGCGGGAAGTCGACAATACGTTGGTTTAATTTCGGTCCTATGTAGGCCCGTATGGCATAGAGTAACAGTGTGTGTACAACCAGCGGTGATTTATTGTCACGATATGGGGAGAGGGAAAGGTAGGAATTAGGACTCATGACCTACTTTTTTTTCGAATAATGACTTGGTGCGCTGGCCGCTGCGAGCAAATATTATTCAGTAAATAATTTGCATGCCTCTATTTTCCTTTGAGTTGTATCTCATTTGGAAGGGAACGTTGGATTAATGGTGTGGATATATAATCAACTTGTAAGGAAATTAAAAATTTGCTTAAAATCTTCTTTAAAAATAACAACTTCGATGCCCTTTTGTTCCACCACGCGATCACCGACATTCGTACAACCATTTAATGGAAGTGAACTGATGTTTGTAATTATAGAATATTTGTAGAATTATGTAATATTCTTTAGCTTAAGCAGCTCGCAGAGCGCATGCAATGAACCGTGTATTTTCGATTCGTATAAATTTGACAATATTATTGGCGCATGGCATGGTGACGGCACCTGTTTTGTTTATTTTCGAGTATTAATTAACGGACAAAAACGACAAAGCAATTAATACAAATTATACTTAAAAGGTTTTTGTGTGACCCAGTTACAATAATTCAAACAGCAGTACAAGTTTTAGAGTAAGGGTACAAGAAAGCAACAAATATTTCACCCTGCCAATCGGATTATTATGCAGGCGTGAAATCTGGAGAAATAAAGAGAAGCGCGCCCTCATGCGTCTAATTAGCTTATTCAACATAAGCGTGAAAGGGCTTTTGTTTCAAATTTCCAGGTTTTTTTGGCAAATATGTGCCCCCATCCTATTGGAAGTTAGTACGGTTCACCTGTTTTAAGAATGGTTGCTATCACAGCACTAGGGACACTAGGGATGGTTTCACTTGATACACAATTCTTAATTTTACAGATGTCAATTGTATAATTGATGACATCTGCCTTAAAATTAAAACAAATGATGATTATGTATCATTTACATACTTTTTAAAAGTAATTTGTTTTATTATGCAACGAATTCGTGCGAATATCGTCACGATCAGAGCAGACTTTCAACAGGGCATGGAATCGGTGCCCTAGGTTTAAAATGAACACAATACTGGCTCGTTTATGCAGCAACGGTCACGTGGCCTTATCCCTCCGATTCCATGCCCTGTTGATCGTGACGATATTGTCCCTTCAAGTCATATAATGATTTTTCTCCAAATTCAACCAAGTTCAGTTGATAATTGAAGATCAGGGGAAATGTTAACGTAAATAAATATAGCGCCACCTAACGATGGCCTGTTGCTTGTCAATCGGTCGAATAACGGAGAACATAATAATGGCAGTGAGCACAGTGTGCCTCAGCTCACCACGCTGTTTTGGTCTAGGGAAACTTCGTTGAAATCCTCGATAAACATGAGAGGGAGGTACGATAGTTATTTGCGTGTGTAATTTGATATTATTGGGCTGATTGGACAAAAAATTCGGTCGGGTCAAATCCATTTGAATGATTATTATTATAGCAAAATCATTCAAGTCATCCAGACCAATCCTATAAGGCATGATCTACAAAAAAAATACTTTTTTCATTGAATTTATTTTAACATTTACACAAATAAGATTTACAGCGATAATATTTTATAGTAGATTAAAATAGTATATAATAGCACGATATTATATTTGAGATTTCATCAATAAGCAATATTTTGTTTGATTCCTTCGCACATTTTGCTAAATGTGTCTTCACTGAAAATATATTTGTTTCATTGTTCATGAGCAGCATGTCTTGAGTTCTTGGGGTTACGTTCTGGGCGGTGATGGAGGAATGTCCCCAAAATGTATGACATGGGGCGGGGTAATAATGGAAATTCCCCCCCCCCCCAAAAAAAATAAAAACACTTCCTAAAAAAAAATCAGATCATAGTGCACAAAGTATTACATTATCCCATTGTATTCTCTTTTACAATTGGCGTATTTAGGTCCATTATCTAAAAATATTCGAAATTGGAATTCCCTTAAATCTCTTGCATATTATTTTCCCCCAATTTCTTCAAAAAGTAAAAACCCAGGCGGGCGGGGGGGTGGGGGGGGGGGTCTCCTGCTCCCTACTCCCTACCGCCCCAAATCGTATTCAAGAAATAGTCGTGTATCAACGAATATTGTGATATATTCAATCTGAGAAGGCTCGGATAACGCCGTTGAAATACTGTAATGAAAGATACGCATTTTATATAAGCATTCCATACAATTAAAGGCACACGATCTTTAAGGCATAATTTTAAACTCTAAAATAAATATATTTCGGGATTTAATTTTCCCTGTAAACCTTCAAATGTTTCGATTTAATTCGATTCAAATTCAACTAAATTTAACTTCCCCTAAAAACTCTATTTTATTCAAATTTATTTCAAATAAATCCATTATTTGCTTTATCCATCCATTTTCCATGTAATAGTTTCTGAACTTTTGTTTGATTTTTAGTCAAACAAAATAAGTTTTTAATATTTTATTTTCAGCTAAATGTAAAAACATATTACGTAGGCCTATGCAGCAAATTATTGTTTCAACGTAGAGAGGATGTATGTCTTAAATTTTGTTGTTATTATTTCTTCAAGAAACTGAAAGTTGATAAGATAATTGTAAATCACAACTATTATGAAATTATGTTAACATGTTCACCTTCAATATTTTTTCTGTATTGGTCTAAATGGTGAATGAACACGTTCACATCAAATTGTTGATAAGAAAGTCATATTACAGCAATCAGTCAACCATTTGTGAAAATTATTGATTTCCCGTACAGATAATGTTTATATTACATTTGGCTGTAATTATTTCTTCAGTAAACTGAAAGTGGCTATGCAAAATACATCTTCACAAATAAAATTACATAATCTTGACCACTAAGACATATCCATTACTGACGAAATATTGAATTCTAATAAATTAAGCACATTGTATTGGTAAAATGATTGAAAAAATGCATAGCAGGCCTGTGATTTCTCAGGATTTTTCTTGATTTTAGGATTTTTAAACAAATCTCCCAAAAGAGAAGTAGCCATCCAGGAAAAAAAGAAGTAGCCTGTATTGTGCCCAAACCTCTAGTTTCTTGTTTGTGGGGATGTGGAGAGTCTGTAAATCATCCAAAATTAAACATCTAGGAGGTTCAGGGGGCTTTGTCCTCTAGACCAAAGGGAGATCCTAGTCTGCTACCCATTTTTCAGGTTTTTTAAACTTTTTTTTTCAAATCACACCCTGACATAGTGATTTAAGTCCCTAAGCTTTCATTATGACTGCATTTTGTGCCTACGCCCTTTTTAATTTGGGAAACCAAATTCAGTCATACATACAAATAAGATTCTGTAAGAAATACTTTCAGACTGAATGTTTTCTTACAGACTTTAGTCAAATAAATTAAATAAAGTAAACTGGCACCAGCTTAAAAAAACAGTTTAAGTGAATTTTCTGTCAATATTTCATGAGAGCAAAAACACATTCTACCACTCAACAGAAAGTGTACCATATACCCTCATTAAGATATTGAATGACTCCTGAACAGTGGATTATTTTAATTTCACTCTTCACTATTCGATGCCCATCCAACGTATTTCATCTAATGAGGCTATACTCGTTAGTCGACCATTCAACAGTAAAATCCTTTATGCTGTATGTTTTCTGTACAGCGGATTATTCTCATTTGACTGTACACTATTTGATGCCCATCCCATGTATTCCATCTAATGCCGCGATAAACACCATTAAGGTTACTCTCAACGGGTGTATCAGACGGAGGATTGCCTCCTGTACAACGATTAAACCACCAACCCCCCTGTAATAACTCTGCACAATTAGAATTAGGATCCTTATCATTGTCTCTGTCGTATGTTGAGAACTGTTGGCCATTTGCAGACTGAAGAGGTTGTGAACCTTGACAGGAAAAACAATAATAAACATAATGATGTAAATACAAGTTATGGCTCAACATTAAACAATTCAAAAATAAACCTTCAAAGGAAATGTGTTATGTTTGAATCTAGCAGATACTATAATTATAAGATTAAGGATTTGCATGGTGGAGTATTGATATCGTTTCGGTTTGCGGTAACACCATGTGTTTATCTCAATTATTGCTAAGTGAGGTACAGGGTTCTGAAAAAACCTTATCGCACGACTCGTGTCTCGACTGTCGCTAAGTGAGATTATGGTTCAGGGGAGAACCAATATCGCACAACTCGTATCTCGACTGTCGCTAAGTGAAAACGTGGTTCAGGGAGAAACATGGGATCTTCTTGGGGTCTTCTCTACGTTTCGATTAGTATTCTCTAATCGTCTTCAGAAGAATGAAGAGGGTTGTAGATGTTGCTCCTTAGTATCGGTTACTGCCACTGTTGTGTGATGTGTTATGATTGGTTATCGCTGAGGATTGTGTGCGTACGTGGGGGGGGGGGGGGGGGTAGCCTGCTGTGTGTGAGTTGCCTGAACCAAAAATCTCACATAGCGACAGTTACGAGTTGCCCGATAAGGTTCTTTTCAGAACTTGTACATCACTTAGCGATAGTTGAGATAAACACATGGTGTTACCGCAAACCAAAATAATAATATTAACAGATACTTTCTGAAAATTTAAATTTTTAATTATTTTATAATTTCTATAATATTAGTTTTTGGTTTGCATTGGCGGTGATCTTAGGGTGGATGGGGACATATATTTATGACAGATGGGACGGTAATGGAAATGATCCCCCAATAATTGTTGTCTTCCTAATTAGTTTTATTCAGAGCACACAATATTCCATTGTTTTGTTGCTATTCTGACACTCAATGGTTGTGTTCGAGTAGCTTCCCCAATGTAACCCGAGTAAATCACACAGGTGAACCCCGAACATGAGCTAATCGAACGAGCATCCCGTCATCGAATGTTCGCCCTCTTGTGGTCTCTATAGCGATGTGAGGAATGTCAAAGGTCGCACGGACTAAATGAAATATCGTACTATGAAACGATCGAAAAAAAATTATTCCCCACGTGTTTTATTACTCACAAATTGAAAACAAAAATGACAGCCATTCAGAATATTCTCAAAGTGACGTCACTTACCCGGTCTGCCTCAAGTGACCTGCTTCGCGAGCAGGTTACTTGAGGCTGACCCAGGCTCTACAATGACGTCAGTCCTACTCGAACGCACCGGAACCTTAGAAATTCAAAATTTGTTTGTGTATAACCAAACAAATTATTAAATAAATAAAATTCAAATAAAATAATAAATAAATAAATAAATAAATGAACTTTAAACTTCTGTTATAATCGATAGTTGTATATTATTGTTCACTGACTTTGTAAATAATTAAAGATGTATCGCCCATGTTTTTCGCTATAAAACGGCACTTTCTGGAAATGTTCCTAATTATCGGAAATTTGCTATTTTATTTGAGGAAGGGAAAACAAATGCTTTAAAATGACACATTTACCAAAATTGTAGTGAGAAGCACGGTTTTACAGTAAATATGTACCAAAACATTTATGGCGGGACCGTCATAAATTAATTTTGACACTTTTCTCTCCATGTTTAAACCAAGCTTCTGAGAAGTATTTGTGAAGTACCGGTATCTCATTATGTTTTCCTTTCAAAAGGGAAAATTATCAATGTTCCAATGAAAACAAAAATTGCCATTAAATCCTGGGCGATACATCTTTTAAGTAAACTCAAGTCAACATTTGTGATAAATTTTAAAGATTTTTGTTGATACGTTTCATGAGCACAATCATGCATATGACAAATAAATTTATATTTTCAAATTTGAACCACTCGGGAAAAAAACGTCAATAGTATGTCCATGATCATTCTTGAAAAGTAAATTTGTTGCATACCAATGTTGTAGCCATCAAATGACACGCTTTCATTCCCAATACTCATGATGTAATTGTTGCTGGAGGACATTATGCTGAAAGGCTTAATAACAATATTGCCCCCGGTGTCATGTGTATCCCTCAGTGTCACATGTATCGCCCACTTGCCCTCTCCCGTCAGATGATGCAGTTTCTCATTGCCGAGCCAAAACTCTTTGGACAATGAGCCGAATCCATCCTTGTACTCTCTCCAGTTCCGATTAAAGTTCTCAGACCCGTCTTTGCGGCGCTGAATCACCTATAGTATAACAAGTCAGTAATATTGAGCAAACCGTCAATAGAGAACTCACTGTATTCTAACATAGAGGATTTGAGCCACTTTAGTATATTAGCATAATTTATCAGTGATGGATCCAAAATATCTTAATGGGGGGGGGGGGGGGCACTCATCTTTGTTTTTTGTTACTCCAACTCAAGTTTATTTTTAATTTGAGAAAATATTGATTGTTCTCGCGTTTTTTTTCGTGTTGCCTTAGTGTAATTCTGTCTGCTTCAAAAGCACATAATTACTAACGACGTCACAAACGCTGCATGTGTGTTTACATGGTGCAGTTATATGGTGTACACAATTTGATCGTTCTACTGATGACGTCATATCGATATCATCATTGTGGTCGCTATCTCCGAGGTTCTCAAAAGCTCCACTATTTAAATCGAATCAGTACAGTGTTTTTATTTCCAATCCGACCAACATTTTAAAAAGTAAACTGTGGTTAGGAATACAGCAAACCTTTAAGGTCATTGGGTCCAGGAAATAGCCTATAACACTTGTTCAGGTTCTGCTGAGTCCACTCATCGCCCCCTTATTCCGATTCACCTGAATATCCCCCCTGCACCTCTTGAATTCACAAGTCTCTTCATGGGGTTCAATCTGTATATGGTAGACACACGTGAACTTACAATCCAGCCATTGTGATCTCCCATGTGACAGAAGACCTTGAAGCCATCTGGATACATGTCAGATTGCGGATAGATGGTGTAAACACCACTCACTTTGTTACCAGCATGATTGTAGGCCTGACAGTCTACTACAGGTTTGTGTCCTAATGACAGATAATAATAATGTGTTACTATAGTAAGTACATTTGTTGATGAATGGAGAAAGGGCCTAACATAAAAATAAAAACATTCACTAAACATTTTGTAAAAATTTAATTTACAGACCGTGATTGATCCCAATACAGCTCAATATGAATTGCCCTCTGTCCTATAGTACATGGCTTAGTGTTAAAGATGTATCGCCCATCTTTATTTATTCGGAAATGTTCAACATTTTTTCTTTAATACGAACATTGCTAATTCACTTGAGGAAAGAAATATAAGTACTTGAATATGAAATAATCGTGACAAACCTGGTTTTAGAGAAAATAAGTCCAAAATTAATTTATGGTAAGTCTAATCATAAATTTAATTGGGCACATAATATCTATTAAACTGACCTTCTGACATGTATTTTATGAAATATATATTTTTTCGTTTTCCTTTCTTAAAGGAAAATAACAATTTCCATTTAAAATAAAAATAAAAATTACCAGTAAATAACGACAAACACGTGCGATACATCTTAGTAGGTTGAGCGCTAGTGTGGTAATTCAGAGTAAGCTTGGGCGATATCGATTTTTTTTTCATCCACGATATATAGGCAAACATATATCGCGATTTTCGATAATATTGCGATTAATTTTTCATTCATGCATGATTGCTTTAGAGCTAAAAAGACTGTTCTAATTTTGTTTCCATGGAATTTCTGACTTGACTCACAATGTCGATTTGTTTAATCGCGATATATTTTTTTTAATCGCGATTTGCCGATATCTCGATAACTTAAAAAGGTTCTCGATATCGTAATCAAATAAAAAATGTATCGCGATATTCGATATTATCGTGTTATCGCCCAAGCTTAATTCAGAGGTCACTTTTCACTCCCCATGGTTGGTCTATGAGTGACATTATGGATTCTGACCAATGGGTAAATAGATTGAGCAAATTGTAGTGTGTCCGATATAAAGTCGTATGCTTTTTGTTCTTATTCAGGAAGGTCTAGTCCGGCCAAGTTTCCGACGTGGGATCTTTTATTAAACTGTAATTTTCTTGACACAATAAAATGTACTAATTGGAACGAACGTGTAGAACATTTTGAAAGAAAAAAAAGAAACTTAGGGGATTTTGTCCTTAGACCACGGCACACTTCAGCTGTTGCAGGATTGGGACAAGTTTATTCAAGCCATTCCACGTTTAATATTTCTTCTGTATATCTGCTATTTATGGTCAATGGTACATTTTTATTATATTTTGTTAAGCAAAAGTTTTTGGCTACAATTTAGTTATTGAAAATTATTCATGTAATTGCATGTGTAGATTTGTATTCATTATGGCCAAACTGGGGGTAAACAAAATTTTAAATTTACTTTAAAGGGACAATATCGTCACGATCAACAGGGCATGGAATCGGAATGCTAGTTTTAGATTAACTCAATGACTAAAATAATACCCCACATGATAATAAGGTCATATTACCGTTGCTGCTGCATAAATGGGCCAATAATTTTCAGTCACTGTGTTAATCTTGAACAAGGACCCCGATTCCATGCCCTGTTGAAAGCTCTGATCGTGACGATATTGTCCCTTTTAAACGAATTTGATGTGGATAAACCGAGCTGAGTTGTGGTGCCCTAATGTTTGTCATATATTAATTCCCATTCCCACGTTGCCCGAGGTCCGACCTGGGGATTTGGACAAATTATTGGAGCCCAAGGGTGGGGACTTCGCTTATTATGAAAGCGTAAAGTTTTTGGACAATCTTTTTGATTATTTGCCATTCTGGGGATTGTCACTTTGTTTGTACCCCATGTAAGGATTGGGACAAATCATATGTGAGAATACCCGGCGCAGTGGAGAGGGGTTTGGGCTTAACAATAATATTGATATGTGCAAATTTGGCAATTATTACCACAGAGCTCATTAAGATAAAACTAATGTATTATACAAAGAGCTTGATTTATTACTTTATATAGACTTCAAGGAAAGCAACAGCATTGGTCATAGAGAATGAACACAGATGTCCTTTCTCTATGTTGAGATTATCAATGAATCAATTATTATCCAGAAGCTTACATATATTTGGTGAAATTATTCCGCCTGATTAGTACAATTCATATGTAATCATACCCATGGTAGATATGGGACGGTGCAGTGTGGAGGGGTAGGCTCAACAGTAATATTGATATGTGCATTGGCAAAATGCTTCTATGAATAGGCCTATGAATCAAGATATGTATTAAAGGGAAGGTACAGCATTGAATAATATTGGCAAAAATTGCTTCTCTTTGAAAAACAACCGACCTGTGAAAGTAAGTTCAGCTTATTAAAATGTGTCGTGAAAATAGTGAAAATGCACTCAGATTTTGCGGAATTTAGAAATTGGAAAGGGAAATAATGTTGACTTTTCTTAAAGGTGATGATAGCAACCTCTTTGGAATTGCATCATCAGCTTTACTCCAAGTAAAGCTTCACATTACAATTCTGTAATTTTCAGTTATCTTTTAATTGTCAATTCTATACCTGACTATTAATGTGCAGTTCGTTGAGGGACTACAGTGAGTGGGCATCCATCACAGAATAATTTGTGACTAGTTGGCTAACTCACTGCCGACTCTCAGTATTTTCCCTCAGTACCTTCTCGTTGCGGTAAACTGCATGTAACATCCCGTATGGGGAGATTACGCAGTATCCATCAAGGACCATCGTGAATGTATAACTGCGTGTAACATCCCGTATGGGGAGATTACGCAGTATCCAACTAGGACCATCGTTAACCCTCAAACAATCAGTGCAATATTTGAAACAACCCATTCAGGCCACTCCAAGCCATGAGCTGTTGCCAGTGGCCTCCTATGGTTACCCTTCTGTGCACTGTCACACCACTCTGAGATTGCAGGGTAAGGTGGTCTACCATTGATACATTGCAGGCCATATGTTCAAACATTTACAGTGACCTTGGGTGGCATACAGTTGATTTTGTATGTGATTACTTGGAAAGGACAGCAGGCTTGTACATGTATGTACTGAAGGTTGCTCAAGTTAATGTATAACTGCGTGTAACATCCCGTATGGGAATATTATGCAATATCCATCTGGCACCATCGTTAATGTATAACTGCATGTAACATCCCGTATGGGAATATTATGCAGCATCTAACTAGGACCAAACTACCGAAACATTTGTGGTTACCGTGACATAGAAAACGAAGATCGTAAAGCTCATGTGTCTTAATGGATGGGATTCCACAATCAGCTGCATGAGTCCTTTTTCGTAGGATGGAAACGGAGATTTGATAAATTTTAGAAATCAATTAGGCCTATGTTTCCTTTTTTGCATATTAATCCTTTTAAATAATGGAGCAATAATCTTCCAATGTCACCCTACTAGGAACAACGCAGAGCCGCGGTTACGCGTATTATTCGAGGAGTGGTAAGTTTACAAAAAGTGAAATGATCATACAAATGTTTTCTGCCTATACCTGTGTTTGCTGCCAATTTGACACACTGACATACATCATGAGCGAGGAAATGTTGTGTGTCGCAGTCTACTTCACAATCTGTAGATATATAACATACAAATATTTATTAAGATAAAATTAATGTATTATACAACGAGCTTGTCGTGATTTATTATTTGATAGAAAATTAAAGGGAAGGAACAGCATTGGTAATTTGAGATTATCAAATGAACGAAATATTATCTAAAAGCTTAATTGTTGAAATTATTCTGTGTGACAAAATTCTTTCATCTTAGAGAACTAGAATTGTTATAGGCTATCGAATTTCATAGTTTTTGTAAAACATAACAAAAAGTATGTAACGGATTTTTATCGTTTTGTAAAAACCTGTTAGGATGGAAATTTCAAATGTATTGTTATGGTTCCAAAACCCAATGCTGTAGCTTTTCATTAAAACGATCTTTGATCATTTCATTTATCATTACGAATGACCTACTTTCATGAAATGTATACAGGTGACTTTTAAAGACTGTGAACACCTATGGTAATTACCGATTACTAAATTATTGAATAGTAATCTTAAAAAATTAATTGATGAGTAGTTGGTGATGATACCAAACATCATGAGGAAATAATCCGTCTGACATACTAAATCATAGTTGAGAAAACATACAATGTATCACAAATTAATTTTAAATGAATACCGGCCGTGATCCATTTTCTACATATAGAATGAATGCAAATAACTCTGAATGTATTTTAACTCTTTTAGCGTTATTGACACTAGAATTAAACTGCCACAGGTTGGTTTCCGTACAACCTCTTGGTTCCTATATAAAGTATATATGCATGTATACATACACACAGTTGTTAGGACATTCATATTATGACGACGAAAACGTTGTGGGGACAGAACATGTCACACTTGAGTTATTGCAGGCTTGAGACAAGTTTCTTTGAGTCATTCCACGCTGATACTTCTGTATATCTGCTGTAAATGGTCAGTCATAAAATATTCTTATATTTTGTTAAGTGAAGGTTTTTGGAGTTACAATTAAGTTATTAAACTGTATTTTTATAATTGCACGTGTTATCCGTTTCCTGATTTATCTTCATTGTGGCCAATTTGGGGTTAAAACAAAATCTGAAATTTATTTTATTCAAAGCGATTTTGATGTGGATAGTGAGCTGAGTTGTGGTGCCCTAATGTCAGCCAGATATTAAATCCCCGAGGTCAGACCTGGGGATTTGGACAAATTATTGAAGCATAAGGGTGAACAATCTTTTTGAGCGTATGACACCCTGAGGATTGTCACTTTGTATGTGCCCAATACATTGTATATGGGGATTTGGACAATTTATGTCTAGCGAGAATACCCAAGGTAGATCCAATGAGGGACAGTGGGAGGGGCGAAGACAACAATAATATTGGACATTATGTCTATTGAGAATAACCAAGGTAGATCCAGGGAGACACAGTGGGAGGGGCGGGGACAGCAATAATATTGGACATTATGTTTAGTGAGAATACCCGAGGTAGATCCAGAGAGGCACAGTGGGAGGGGTGGAGACAACAATAATATTGGACATTATGTCTGGCGAGAATACCCAAGGTAGATCCAGGGAGGCACAGTGGGAGGGGCAACAATAATATTGGACATTATGTCTAGTGAGAATACCCAAGGTAGATCCGGGGAGGCACAGTGGGAGGGGTGGGGACAGCAATGATATTGGATAACTGATTACCGATAACTGAATACCGATTATATATACATTTTATTGTATTCAATAACCATCATAATCAAAATATCAATCTTGATCGAATTTAAAACAAGACATTGTTGAAAATAATGAAAATTAATGATTATGCACATTCCTTTCCCTATATTGCATGGCACGAAATTAGCCAAAATGTGTTTGTACAGTGCGTATCAAAAAAAAGGTAATCCGAATTCAGGGCGTTAATATGCCAAGGTTATTTAGTTTGACAATTTACATGTAGTGTACCAAAGAAGAGGAACTCCTCAGCTTTCCATTGATACCTGTATCGATCCATTGCTGTCACACATGACCGAGTACATTGTTATTGAAAATGGCAAATTCAAATCGCATTTTTGCAAGTTTGGGTAATCAGTTCAAGGCAGTCTGAAATGGACACATCACTTGACTGCCTAGATGATTATGTAAGATTTTTAAGCTGGTGCGGTAATCGTCTGTTACGACATCCTTTTCTTCAAGTTGGGTATTTAAGAAGGGCCTGGGTTTAGGGACAGGTAGTTGGAAAGATGGTACAACTAACGACTGAACAGCGAGTTTTCGTGATTACAACATTTCACCAAACTCACAGTTTGCAGCAAACTCGCGATGCTTTCAGGGAACGTTTCCCAGAACAGGAGCCCCCAGCAGCCAAAACCATCTGGGCGAATGTTAGAAAATATCAAGAGTATGGCACTAGCCTCAACCGCAACAAGGGGAATTCTGGCAGGAGGCGCACCGGGCGATCAGAAGGGAACATTGCAGCAGTAAGGCAGCAACTTTTGGAGCATCCTAGGGACACCGGCGCAAGGCGAAATGGGCTGAGATTGCCTTCGGCGACATTCAACAGAATCACGAGATTGGACCTCCACCAGCATCCATATCGGATTCACATCCGACATCAACTTACGCCAGGAGATTTTGCTAGAAGGCTGGCGTTTGCCAGATGGTTGATAGCCCGTACCGAGAGAGATGTCAATTTTCTGCGGAATCTCGTAATCGGCGACGAAGCTGCTTTCTCCATGAACGGCAAGGTCAATACGCATAATGTTCTTGAATATGCACCAGCAAGACACCCCAGAATTCAATTTTGAGGTTAACATGAGTCGACAAAAGTGGACTGTTTGGTTAGGACTTTGTGGAAGTGGTCAGCTGATCGGACCGTTTTTCTTTCAAAGGAATGTCAATGGTAACATGTATCTGCAGATGCTCAATGATAACGTTTTACCGCAGCTGCAGGAACACTTTGAGCGACAGGTTCGTGGGGTCTTCAGACAACTCTGGTGGGCCCAAGATGGCGCCCCAGCACATCGCCTTATCGCTGTCCGAGGGTACTCTTTGGCGAACGAGTCATCGCCGTCAACCATGAGGTGGAATGGCCACCAAGATCACCTGACCTCACACCATGTGACTATTTCCTTTGGGACCATTTGAAGAACAAGGTGTTTGCAACTCCTCCCCGTGATCTTGATGAATTGCAGGGCCGTATTCGAAATGAAGTGGATGCTTTACGCAATAATCCGGCTATGGTGAGACGAGCAGTGCAGGACATGCTCCGTCGCTGTCAGCTTTGTGTCGAAAGGGTAGGTGGACATGTTGAAGGTGTGGGTGCATAAAAGGGCAATGTTAGAAGAGATTCTTCTTGAATAATGTCCAGTCATTCCTAAAGAAAATCTGGTTTATCATACTGACTTTCACTAATTATCCTGCCTTGCACTGATTACCCAAACTTGCAAAAATGGGATTTGAATTTGTCATTTTCAATAACAATGTACTCGGTCATGTGTGACAGCAATGGGTCAATAAAGGTATCAATGGAAAGCTGAGGAGTTCCTCTTCTTTGGTACACTACATGTAAATTGTCAAACTAAATAACCTTGGCATATTAACCCCCTGAATTCGGATTACCTTTTTTTTGATACGCACTGTATACAGGTGGCTGCACTATAGACAATCTTGTACTGCAATAAAAATCCGTTAATTTGGGGGTACATTGAACACAACAAACTTTATTATTTGACTTACTAGAACAGTCTCTGCCACTCCAATTTTGCTCACATACACATTGACAGGTTTCGTCATCCAGCCAACCGCTATTAATACAGGAGGTTTTGCAATCTGGGGAAAATAAATGTATAAACATCCTTTAAATTATTCTCCTTAATAAATTACATTTTAGATCATTTAAAAGTAAATTATAGAATTGTTAATTTAAAAATAAACAAACATTACGAATTGTTTTGTGAAACTAAAGATGTAATGCTGATGATGCCATCAATATTTTATGGAAATACTGTTATAAAAGGTGTTGTGTAAGAAAAGGGATATCGTTTGTAGTTCGAATTTAGGAAAGAGTGTTCTCTACGAATTTATTTTTACTATAATTGTATGTCTCATAGGCGATACTCAATTGATACTAAATATTGCTTGCTGCTATGAAAACCAACTTGCAATTAGAATACAAGATTACGCAATTGTTACCCGTCAATTATTATATTTACCTACTTATATTTACCTAGACCACTAGCTTATTTTAAAAGTATATTACAGTGCTCACCTGTGCAGTTGAAATATTCGTCAATCTCTTGTTGAAAGTCGGTAAACAGTGGATGCTCAGTATAGAACGGTTTAAAGTCTCTCTCTGGTGTGTAAGTGTTAAGACCACCAGGTATGATACTGGTACATTCACATCTCTGTTTAAGCTTAGCTGGCATCACCCAGCGAAGTTTCCCAAACTCGCTGGGATCCGGTTCTTGTCCAAAGAAACACATATGTGCCGCGACTTCCGTGAACTCAAACCAGGTAACTTAGAATACATAACAAAATTAAATATCTCAAACAAACAGAGAAATAGAGAAAAGTGAAAACGTTAAAAAAGTGAACAAAAAGTATAATGAAAAAGAGAAACGAAGAACGAAGAGAAAAAGAAAGAAAAAGGAAAATAGGGGCCTAAAGGGAAATAATATTTTAAAAATATGTAAATATACATACGGACAAACAAAATTAAGTAAACAAATAATTTTGCCTTTGAAAAAGAACCTGCTAGGTTCGAAACGTAAGAACAATGACATTTATTTTTGCATTACAACAGCTCCTTTAGGTTGGTAAGCAGTTTTCAACAGCTAATTCTCTATTTAAACTAACAAGAGTTTTTTTAAAAATCTACATTCTAGATTAAAAAAAACTAACTGATTTATTTTTGAGTTATTGAGTTATTTTACATTAAATATGTAAAGCCCGTGTTTCCGCAATTTAACCAGCATTTTCTGAAATTTATGTTTTTATTTGAACATTCATAATTTCCTTTTATAAAGATAAACCATGGGCGGATCCAGGATTCCTGAAAAATTTAAATTTTTAAAGTGCTAAATATGCGTTTTTCCGGCATTTACTATAGCCGTGCACAGATTCTTGTTTCTTGGGGAGGCGCTCTGAGAAAAAGAAACATGAAACTGCAGAAAAGCTTTGTCAAGCTTGATTTAACAGTATAATTAAATGTCCTAATGAATGTATGAGGTACGTTTATGATCTACTATGAATTCATTTCGGGAACATTTGTAAGTATTTTAAATGATTTCTTTCCCTTTCCCCCTCGTACAATTTATTGAATAATTTTATTTTGAATATTATTCCTTGTGACAAATTTAAAAACAAAAATTATAATAATTATAATATTAGTCAGAATTTGTCTCCTAAATTATCACACCTTGGACTATTCACCCTATTTCCACTATGCCTTGCATTCATTTTAAATAATTACATGATATTCCAAGAATATTCCAAGGTAGTCTAAACTATCAGTGAATGGTAGTTATAGAAAACTGTGATATGGATATGTGTATGCATTTAAATCATCTTATTACTTTTGAATTTAACCTTTTGTATTTAAATAATTCCGTATGTTTCGCTAATTCGCAGGCGATTTTGTTGTTCTATTCTTGCTCTTGTAAAAGGAAATTACGCCTATATCACTTCACATGAAATATTTCACAAAATAATTGAACAAATCATTGTTAAATGGTCCATAGATGCACAGCAAATGAAGTTATTACATTGCGTCATTAATTAATCATGTAGTATTTCCCTGTAAAAACTGGGGTGTTAAAATAGCACCAGTGGTGTTAACTTTATTCTTCAATTGTGTTCATTTGGGCGAGTTGCCTAATATGTGTTATATACCATGGTGTTTATATTAGGTGAGTTGCCTAATATGTGTTATATACCGTGGTGTTTATATTAGGTGAGTTGCCTAATATGTGTTATATACCATGGTGTTTATATTGAGCAAGTTGCCTAATGATATGTGTTATATACCATGGTATTTATATTAGGTGAGTTGCCTAATATGTGTTGTATACCATGGTGTTTATATTAGGTGAGTTGCCCAATATGTGTTATATACCATGGTGTTTATATTAGGTGAGTTGCCTAATATGTGTTATATACCATGGTGTTTATATTAGGTGAGTTGCCTAATATGTGTTGTATACCATGGTGTTTATATTAGGTGAGTTGCCCAATATGTGTTATATACCATGGTGTTTATATTAGGTGAGTTGCCTAATATGTGTTGTATACCATGGTGTTTATATTAGGTGAGTTGCCTAATATGTGTTATATACCATGGTGTTTATATTAGGTGAGTTGCCTAATATGTGTTGTATACCGTGGTGTTTATATTAGGTGAGTTGCCTAATATGTGTTATATACCATGGTGTTTATATTAGGTGAGTTGCCTAATATGTGTTATATACCGTGGTGTTTATATTAGGTGAGTTGCCTAATATGTGTTATATACCATGGTGTTTATATTGAGCAAGTTGCCTAATGATATGTGTTATATACCATGGTATTTATATTAGGTGAGTTGCCTAATATGTGTTGTATACCATGGTGTTTATATTAGGTGAGTTGCCCAATATGTATTATATTACATGGTGTTTATATTAGGTGAGTTGCCTAATATGTGTTGTATACCATGGTGTTTATATTAGGTGAGTTGCCTAATATGTGTTATATACCATGGTGTTTATATTAGGTCAGTTGCCTAATATGTGTTATATACCATGGTGTTTATATTAGGTGAGTTGCCTAATATGTGTTATATACCATGGTGTTTATATTAGGTGAGTTGCCTAATGATATGTGTTATATACCATGGTGTTTATATTAGGTGAGTTGCCTAATATGTGTTATATACCGTGGTGTTTATATTAGGTGAGTTGCCTAATATGTGTTATATACCGTGGTGTTTATATTAGGTGAGTTGCCTAATATGTGTTATATACCATGGTGTTTATATTAGGCGAGTTGCCTAATATGTGTTATATACCATGGTGTTTATATTAGGCGAGTTGCCTAATATGTGTTATATACCATGGTGTTTATATTAGGTGAGTTGCCCAATATGTGTTATATACCATGGTGTTTATATTAGGTGAGTTGCCTAATATGTGTTATATACCATGGTGTTTATATTAGGTGAGTTGCCTAATATGTGTTATATACCATGGTGTTTATATTAGGTGAGTTGCCTAATATGTGTTATATACCATGGTGTTTATATTAGGTGAGTTGCCTAATATGTGTTATATACCGTGGTGTTTATATTAGGCGAGTTGCCTAATATGTGTTATATACCATGGTGTTTATATTAGGTCAGTTGCCTAATGTGTTATATACCATGGTGTTTATATTAGGTGAGTTGCCTAATATGTGTTATATACCATGGTGTTTATATTAGGTGAGTTGCCTAATATGTGTTATATACCATGGTGTTTATATTAGGTGAGTTGCCTAATATGTGTTATATACCATGGTGTTTATATTAGGTGAGTTGCCCAATATGTGTTATATACCATGGTGTTTATATTAGGTGAGTTGCCTAATATGTGTTATATACCATGGTGTTTATATTAGGTCAGTTGCCTAATATGTGTTATATACCATGGTGTTTATATTAGGTCAGTTGCCTAATATGTGTTATATACCATGGTGTTTATATTAGGTCAGTTGCCTAATATGTGTTATATACCATGGTGTTTATATTAGGTCAGTTGCCTAATATGTGTTATATACCATGGTGTTTATATTAGGTCAGTTGCCTAATGTGTTATATACCATGGTGTTTATATTAGGTGAGTTGCCTAATATGTGTTATATACCATGGTGTTTATATTAGGTGAGTTGCCTAATATGTGTTATATACCATGGTGTTTATATTAGGTGAGTTGCCCAATATGTGTTATATACCATGGTGTTTATATTAGGTGAGTTGCCTAATGTGTTATATACCATGGTGTTTATATTAGGTGAGTTGCCCAATATGTGTTATATACCGTGGTGTTTATATTAGGTGAGTTGCCTAATATGTGTTATATACCATGGTGTTTATATTAGGTCAGTTGCCTAATGTGTTATATACCATGGTGTTTATATTAGGTGAGTTGCCTAATATGTGTTATATACCATGGTGTTTATATTAGGTGAGTTGCCTAATATGTGTTATATACCGTGGTGTTTATATTAGGTGAGTTGCCTAATGATATCATGGTGTTTATATAGGTGAGTTGCCCTAATGATATGTGTTATATACCATGGTGTTTATATTAGGTGAGTTGCCCAATATGTGTTATATACCATGGTGTTTATATTAGGTGAGTTGCCTAATATGTGTTATATACCATGGTGTTTATATTAGGTGAGTTGCCTAATATGTGTTATATACCATGGTGTTTATATTAGGTGAGTTGCCTAATATGTGTTATATACCGTGGTGTTTATATTAGGTGAGTTGCCTAATATGTGTTATATACCGTGGTGTTTATATTAGGTGAGTTGCCTAATGATATAATAATAATAATAATAATGTATAGATTTATATAGCGCACGTATCCACCAACTAAGTGGCGCTCAAGGCGCATTATATTATTATCCCTGCTCATAAGGCTCATAAGGCTCATAAATCATTCCTGAAACCATCTCAGCTCCCTGGGGAGTATACAGCTCAATTGCTGCCATTTCTAGCGCATATAGAGCAAACCATCTCTGCCTTCACAGGTACCCATTTAACCCCTGGGTGGAGAGAAGCAATTATGGTTAAGTGTCTTGCTCAAGGACACAGGTGTCACGGCCGGGGCTCGAACCCACACTCTGCTGCTGGCAACACCAGAACTTGAGTTCAGTGCGCTAGACCGCACGACAATCCACTTTACGTGCATTATACAACACACGGGACCTACGGTTTACGTCCCATCCGAAGGACGAAGCAATTATGGTTAAGTACCTTGCTCAAGGACACAAGCGTCACGACCGGGGCTCGAACCCACACCCTGCTGCTGGCAACACCAGAACTTGAGTTCGGTGCGCTAGACCGCTCGGCCACGATATGTGTTATATACCATGGTGTTTATATTAGGTGAGTTGCCTAATATGTGTTATATACCATGGTGTTCATATTGAGCAAGTTGCCTAATATGTGTTATATACCATGGTGTTTATATTGAGCAAGTTGCCTAATGATATGTGTTATATACCATGGTGTTTATATTAGGTGAGTTGCCTAATATGTGTTATATACCATTGTGTTCATATTGAGCAAGTTGCCTAATATGTGTTATATACCATTGTGTTCATATTGAGCAAGTTGCCTAATATGTGTTATATACCGTGGTGTTTATATTAGGTGAGTTGCCTAATATGTGTTATATACCATTGTGTTCATATTGAGCAAGTTGCCTAATATGTGTTATATACCGTGGTGTTTATATTAGGTGAGTTGCCTAATATGTGTTATATACCATGGTGTTTATATTGAGCGAGTTGCCTAATATGTGTTATATACCATTGTGTTCATATTGAGCAAGTTGCCTAATATGTGTTATATACCGTGGTGTTTATATTAGGTGAGTTGCCTAATATGTGTTATATACCATTGTGTTCATATTGAGCAAGTTGCCTAATATGTGTTATATACCATTGTGTTCATATTGAGCAAGTTGCCTAATATGTGTTATATACCATGGTGTTTATATAAGGTGAGTTGCCTAATATGTGTTATATACCATTGTGTTCATATTGAGCAAGTTGCCTAATATGTGTTATATACCATTGTGTTCATATTGAGCAAGTTGCCTAATATGTGTTATATACCATGGTGTTTATATTAGGTGAGTTGCCTAATATGTGTTATATACCATGGTGTTTATATTGAGCGAGTTGCCTAATATGTGTTATATGCCATGGTGTTTATATTAGGTGAGTTGCCTAATATGTGTTATATACCATTGTGTTCATATTGAGCAAGTTGCCTAATATGTGTTATATACCGTGGTGTTTATATTAGGTGAGTTGCCTAATATGTGTTATATACCATTGTGTTCATATTGAGCAAGTTGCCTAATATGTGTTATATACCGTTGTGTTCATATTGAGCAAGTTGCCTAATATGTGTTATATACCATTGTGTTCATATTGAGCAAGTTGCCTAATATGTGTTATATACCATGGTGTTTATATTAGGTGAGTTGCCTAATATGTGTTATATACCATTGTGTTCATATTGAGCAAGTTGCCTAATATGTGTTATATACCATTGTGTTCATATTGAGCAAGTTGCCTAATATGTGTTATATACCATGGTGTTTATATTAGGTGAGTTGCCTAATATGTGTTATATACCATGGTGTTTATATTAGGTGAGTTGCCTAATATGTGTTATATACCATTGTGTTCATATTGAGCAAGTTGCCTAATATGTGTTATATACCATTGTGTTCATATTGAGCAAGTTGCCTAATATGTGTTATATACCATTGTGTTCATATTGAGCAAGTTGCCTAATATGTGTTATATACCATGGTGTTTATATTAGGTGAGTTGCCTAATATGTGTTATATACCATTGTGTTCATATTGAGCAAGTTGCCTAATATGTGTTATATACCATTGTGTTCATATTGAGCAAGTTGCCTAATATGTGTTATATACCATGGTGTTTATATTAGGTGAGTTGCCTAATATGTGTTATATACCATTGTGTTCATATTGAGCGAGTTGCCTAATATGTGTTATATACCATTGTGTTCATATTGAGCAAGTTGCCTAATATGTGTTATATACCGTGGTGTTTATATTAGGCGAGTTGCCTAATATGTGTTATATACCATGGTGTTTATATTGAGCAAGTTGCCTAATGATATGTGTTATATACCATGGTGTTTATATTAGGTGAGTTGCCTAATATGTGTTATATACCATGGTGTTTATATTAGGTGAGTTGCCTAATATGTGTTATATACCATGGTGTTTATATTAGGTGAGTTGCCTAATATGTGTTGTATACCATGGTGTTTATATTAGGTGAGTTGCCTAATATGTGTTATATACCATGGTGTTTATATTAGGTGAGTTGCCTAATATGTGTTATATACCATGGTGTTTATATTAGGTGAGTTGCCCAATATATTACACCGCTGGTGTAGTTTATAACACCTAAGTTATTGCATTGTTGATGTAAAGCTGGTGATGGTACCAATCTTCACAATAAATACCCCCGGTATGTTACACAAAAATAACGAAAAATAACAATTGACGAGAAAATAATTCAAATCCATTCAGATTTTTAAAACGGAAAACTTTGTATTCATTCTAACGTATTAATTTAATCTCAGTTTGGAAATAGTTTTACAAATTTTAATAATATGACAGCACCTCTTACAGGAATCGTTCAAGGAATGTTTGCAATCATCATTTTGTACACCAAGTAAGTTTATGAAAACTGTGATCATTTATGGCTGTTGTTCCTTAACAATCATTTTGTAGAAACTTTTATTTTAAGTGGATTTCAAGCTTATGTAATACCAATTTCCCCATCCGTCCGTCCTTCCATCCTTCCAAGGTTTTGTTAAAGGTACGTACATCCTTTAGATTCATTACAATTATGTTGTCTTCACAAGTTTACAGCGCAAATTAGTCCGAATGAATTGCCAAATACTGTTGACATAATTATTAATTGTTTGATTCAGCTTAATTTATCTTTAAAATGAAATTAAAGGTTCGAAGTGAAAATAAAGCATCTTAATTTGTTAAGGTCAAAGACACGACTACGAAACATGTTTTCTAAGTGTTTAATGTTATAAAATGCTTTGAAAGTTGCGACATTATAGTTTAACAGTGTTTTGAAGAAATTACCAGTCCGTCCGTATGACCATAGTGATAATATTACGGGGAGAAGTTGTCTTTATGGCAAGGGGCGAAAAGTCGTTGTCGAGAAACAATGTGCATATGACATAAAACACAATAAAGGGGGCCACTTTGCATCCGTCACGTTAGCAGTTTTTCCAATGGTTGTTATTTATTTTTAAGTACCTGAAACCGACCAAAAAGTGTTTCAACATGTGAATGGACATGCAGGCTTGTACTAGAACTAATTTGAGTTGATTTGTTTTATTTTTAAATTTTTTTATTTATTTTTTTACCCTCAAATTTCCATAAAAATTGGACGGAAAAAGTTACCTCACTTTTCCGTCCATTTGTTGATGGAAATTTTAGGGTAATTAAAAAAATAATAGTAATAATCAACTCAAATTATCTTTAGGATAAGCATAAGGTCTATTCAAATGTTGAAATTCTTTTTGGGTGGTTTCAGATATTAAAAAAAAAATTACAACCATAAGAAAAACTGCTAACGTGACGGTAGGAAAGTGGCCCCCTTTATTGTGTTTTATGTCATATACATTGCATGGGGCTATTGTATGTTAGGTTACGGACGTTGACGTTCGGACATTGCCCGGTCTCAGATCATAAACAAATTTAGTATGCTATATGATATGCAACATGAACGACGGCACTCTGGCATAATCACGATTAAAATTATACTTAATTTACTGAAATTCGTTGATTGGATACCCATGAACAAAATTGTTCCTATTGTATGGTGACCCTAAAGGGACGTTAACAACTGCAGCTATCTTTGCCAACAATTATGATGTTGGGAATTATATATGTTTTCATATTAGGGGCCTTGTTTTGTTCTACAGGACTCCCTGAAGAACTGCGGGTTGGACACCTCTGCCTATAGCCAAAACAACAACAAATATAGCCAAAACAACTAGTTTTATCACTTGTTGTTTGACACTCATTTTGAAACAAAAAATCAAGCCTAAATTGGATAATGATTATGTCTATAATTACAAACTAACATGAAATGGGATCCTTGTGTAAAAAAATATCTAAGCTCTGAATGCCTTAAATTTTTAGGGGACGATACTTATTGGGGGACATTGTCATTTCTGCCCCCCCCCCCCCCGTTATTCTCGAGGATCCGAGAACGTGTCCTTATAGAAATGTCGACATGTCCACAATACCCATCTCCATCACAGCATACACAAAAGCCATAACCGATAAGATGATTCAGGTCAGTAGACTGAATCTATTATGATGGCTTATTGTTCTGGGTATGTCTAATAAATGACACATAAGAATGTAATATCGAAATCCTAACACCCAGCACGTGTTTATCCAATATTTAATAATATGATTATATACAGTGAGTAAATACTTATGCATTTGGCCTTAAAAAAAAACATTCGGGTGACGTGGTCTTTTCATTGTAGAACCTTTTTCCAAGCATGCTACTTTTTCGTAATGATTACACTGGTGAACCAAAAAAATGCTACTGGGAAAATAACATGTTTTCTAAACTTTATTTGGTATGCTGATTCCAAATTTGAAGTCAGAAATATTGGACCCAGATTCCAGAAATAATACATGATCCCGTATTCTGTACCAAGCTTAATCCACTTGAATTGACGGCTTGGGAAGCATTTGTACAGGTAATGCAAAACTTTCTTGGGAATCACAGAGCTTAAAATTATGATGTTAGTGAATAACATGTTATTATAGAAGCATATCAACAAATGGGTTGCAGGATGTCTCAAAAAAATACACTTCCTGCATGCATTCCCACCTTGATTTCTTCCCACCCAATCTGGGTGATGTCAGTGATGAGCATGGACAGAGATTCCATCAAGACATCTCTGAGATGGAAACCCGGTATCAAGGCCGGTTCAACCCCAGCGTGATGGGTGATTACTGCTGGTATCTCCAGCGGGAAAATGCAGGCAGCCATAAGCGGGAGAGTAAGTGCCTTAAGCACTTTTGAACAATTATAAAGTTGGCTGTGGGATATTTATTATCTCATATGTGTTGTTTTGTTTTATATTGATATTTCTGGAAAGATTAGCATTTTTTGATAATTAAATTGGGTAAAACTACCTGACGATATAGTAAAATGTGTGATTTTCCGTTTTTCGACTGGTTTTTAGTATCTCAAAATCCTGACGTGCTAGAGGAATTCTGATACCAGATTTGGAATCAGCACACCCAATTTAGTCAAGAGCACCTCGATATCCTCCAGTAGCAGACAAATATTTTTGATTTGTTGCTCAGTGTTATAAGTCGCTAAAATTTAATTTCTGTGGCGAAATTTAATTCCCAATAGTTCCTATCCAAACAACACAACAAACACTACGGTAAATAGATGTGTGGGTGGGGCAACATTCCCCACTATTCGACATCCAGAGGACTGTGTATAAAGAGGTGTCATACACAAATAAGCAATAAGACAGAAGTTTATTACATACCAAGGAAATAAAAGCTTCTGATTTAACACAATGGATACTACATTTTTAATTTAAAGGAAAATTAAAAATACCGACGGGCAGGTCTGAAGCGACGCGCGCAGAGACCAGAAACCGGAGACTTATTTGGCCTTAGTTGCACAGATATAGTGGTAAAGATTACATATTATTTGTCATATAACAAGCTTCTGTTTTACAATGTCTATCATACGATTATTTGTATTTGTATATTTGTTGGCACTTACAACAGTTGATTTGGTATCGATATTATGGCTAGCTGGCTCGTGGACTAACAACAAAGGAAACCCAAGAGGGGAACAATAGTAAACATAATTATGTTTGTGTGTGAGGAGATTGATATACCACACAAACACACTTTATCTGCTGGCCCATATTTTGCCAAATAACCAAATTATTTCACAGCCAAATTCCTTCCCCAAAACGTGGCAGAGAAACGAGAAGCCAACATTTACCAGGGGCCTTAAGGCGGGCCCCGACCTAACGCTGTGACTTTACACTGCGTATACTTGCGTGCCTCCCTTCTTCGCCTTCACTTCTTGGTAGCTATCAAATTGTGTACAGACCTCATAATAACCTTGACCAAATCAATAACGTGCCTGCCGCGTTGCCCTCTAAGGACAGATCGACGGATATTAAAACTGCCCTTCTAAAGACTGGTATCTATATTAAGATGGGTGATAACTGCTTCATTTAACTATAATTCAATAGAATCATTGTAAATTCAGTCTTATTTATTGTTATAACTATAAGCTATACGTGCTCTATGGACAATTGAATACGGCGTCATGGTAAATTGTTTAGTTTTATATGCTACGCAGAGTTCACAAAATAACCGCGACTGCAGACAGAAAGATTTCCAGGGATTTTTGCTAAAATCATCAACTTAGCACTCACAATTGACAGTGGCAGTTTAAAGGTCAGACCTGGATTGACATTTGTAAACTCCATGTGAATGTGATGTCTTTTTGTTGATTAATTTAAATCAGTGCTTTTGTTCCGTAGTTATTTTGTTCTGTAGTAATATGCAAATATGTAAATAGATAAAGAGGAATTAAATGAATAAATTAATTTATAACATAGCGGGTCAAGTTTAAATTTCTTCCCCTTTTTAAAGAAAAGTAGAAGTGTGGCGATTGGAAAGGAAATTTTGGATGAAAATGCGAACTCATAGAAAATGCATCGTTACGTTAATTTAAACTGGTAAATGTACGCTGTATTTTTTCATCATTATTATTTCAACAATAAAATTATTATTTTTTGGTATAATATAGGCTACGGTATTGTTTCATAATCGATATTCATTATTTTCACAGAGGGAGTTAATTTATAGAGTTATAACATGGCAAAGGCGTACGGGTGAAATGAAGAGGTTAGTGAACGTGGTTATTGTTTTGAGTATAATAACTTTTAAATATTGGTTTAAGTATAAATAAATAAAAGGTACAGCCCTATACATATCTCACGATATGTAAAAACGTTACAGAGAGGGGTTGTTGAGGTGAATGTTGATGCATGTGGTGTACATTATGTCTTCTAAGTTCAAGACATAACCTGACATAGAGGTGTGTATACTTTTAAAACACGCTAATTGACAACAAATAATGAAATCTACCTGAAAACAAGACATCAAACCAAAAAACAACAAACGGGGTTTACTGGGAAACACAAACAGACCGTGGCAACTTGATTTAGAGAATATGGTTAAAATGAATAAACATAGCGTAGGGTCAAAAGTTCAGTGATTTTTACGTTATGGTTAGATGAAAGAAAAACTGTAATGAAATAAATTTAAAAAAGTGTGACGAAGATGAAAGGAGGAGTGTAGAAGTGGGAACCAATATAAGTAAAGATAGATGTGTCAAGGATGAAAGTAAGAACTATGCAACGTAATTCGTTAATATAGGAGAAAAGTCACAACCTTGGAATGAATATAAAAGACAAAACGGTAATTGGTGAAAATAGCTCTTTGGGAATTTGATGAATGAAACGCGGAAGCCATAATTATACAGTTGATGACGGGTCAAGTAGGTATAAGTGATGTGAACGGACATTAAGAAACGTAAAGAAAAAGGCTGAGCGGGTGTTGAAAATAAGCTGTAACATAAGGTAAAATATATAGGACAATACAAGATCAACAAAACAAGTAGACGTTGAAATTTATTCGTATAGAAACACGTAGAACAGACTACTATATTAAGGGCATCTTGAAAAGAAAAGAAAAACCTGGGATTAAAGTACTAAATTAAAATAAAGTACAATGATATTGAGACAAGGATTTAGTAAAAATGACTATTTTGTACATAAATTGAAAAGTGATGAGAGTCTTTACATGAATGTGACTAATGGAGTATGGGAAACAAACGTGAACAAAAGCTGATTATCCTACTCGCAAGTATGATGAGCATAAAACAGATGGAACGCATGACTGGAAACGTGCCGTAATGAACGCAGAGAGAACGGCTCACAATTCACGGAAAGGACGGTGGCAACATTTGGTTAAGAGAGTGGGCAGCTTATACGAGGAGGATAATGAGCAGTGAAAAATAACTACATGTATAACTATTGGATACGACTAACTAATATGGAGGATGAAAATAACACATGTGGATGGGAATATAAAATTGTTGAAAAGTAAGGACAGGATGTGTCTAAACGTTAAAAGAAAAAATGAAAAGTGACTAATAAAACAGACAAAGGAAATAATACACGGATAGAAGAAAGCGTCTATAATCATTAACAGGTGGGTGTAAAAACAAAACAAAAAAGGTTTGAAAGAGCAGATTTTGTTTATGAAGTGTACCACTAGTGCAAAGTTTAACATCATTAGATGAAACAGCAATCAAAGAGAAACGGTTCTTGATTAGAAAATGGAGGCACACAGCAAAAAGGGGTTCATTGAAAAAGGTGGAACACAGCAAAAAGGGGTTCATTGAAAAAAGGTGGAACACAGCAAAATGGGTACATTGGAACAAGGTTCTTGATGAGATACATGTATTTCTTAAGAACCTTATACGGGCACAGAACATGTTATTACTAGTCTTGTTAAATTTGACAGTACAGAAAATGTATTTGACATTAAAATTAGAGAAAAAAGGTTTCCGGGAGAAAACATGAAACTGAAACAGACTTACTGTTAACAGAACTATGAAAACCACATTTATGGAGTCCGATTTAAAACAGTTGCATTATATGGTTATATTCTTGACTACAGGCAGAGTGGGTTTTATAATGATGGCATTTTCCATTAAAATAAATAGTGGTTATTATTGGAAGTGATATTAATTTTACTTAATTTTTGGAAATGTTTGTGATAAATAAAAAAAATTTTCATTAAGAGTAAATGGAGGTCTAAAAAGTTAATGGTTTTACAATTAACAGTAAATTTGATTTGTATAGATTGTGGGTAGAAAGGTGTGTGTGGTTAAAGGTGTCTGCGTTTTGAGTGATTAAAATCATCAATTTACAAAAGAAGTAAATTATAGGATTCGAGAAGTTGTTGAAAAAGAGGAATTTCCTGTAAGCAATTTGAGCAGAATGATAGCTGCCCATTTGAAAGCAAGCATTTTGTTTAAAGAGAAAGTTGCCGAAAAAGAGAAAGTTGCCGACTGAGAAAATTATGATATTTACATGTACAATACTATTGTACAGTTTGATAAAATATAATTGAAAAAACCACAGATAGATGTGACCTGGACATAGATGCTAGTATAAGGGTTCTCAAAGTCAAAGGAAATGGGGAAAATGTCCTGGAAATAATTAATACCTAAAGTCTTGATTTGGCTGATAAGTTGGCTAGAACTGTTCAGGTCAGGGGAAATTGAATTCTAGAAATGTATCTTATCAAACCTGCTCTAAATAAAAACCAAGAGCTCTAGAAATAGGGGAACACAGCAAAAGGGGTTCATTAGAAAATGGAGGAACACAGCAAAAGGGTTCATTAGAAAATGGAGGAACACAGCAAAAAGGAGTTCATTAGAAAATGGAGGAACACAGCAAAAAGGGGTTCATTAGAAAATGGAGGAACACAGTAAAAAGGAGTTCATTAGGAAATGAGGGAACACAGCAAAAAGGAGTTCATTAGAAAATGGAGGAACTCAGCAAAAAGGAGTTCATTAGAAAATGGAGGAACACAGCAAAAAGGAGTTCATTAGAAAATGGAGGAACACAGCAAAAAGGAGTTCAATAGAAAATGGAAACACACGGTAAAAAGTTGTTTATTGAAAAAAGGGGGACAGCAAAAAGGAGTACTGGGTGTTATACGAAATTGAACTCCCCTTTTTGCTGTATAAAGAGAAGAAAATGTTTCACTTACCCCCCATCACAACGACCAAGAATCTCATCCATTGCATGGTGGTCATCTCGTCTAGGATGCGATGTCCTGTCAACCGATGAAACTAGATGCAATCTCCTCAGGAAATGTAAGGAACAACTCTATCCACGATAAATGAAAGCTTTCTGGAACTCCAGGTTTGCGTCTCCTCTCCCTGCCGCGCTGGTCCAATCTAACTGAAACCGCTCAACTCTCACTCATTAAAAGAGTCGCGCCCGCAAGCTTGATGATACCTGAACAGGTATTTTTTAAAGATGTATCAGCCAATCAGAGGTTGGCATGTGGATATGATGTACATATATAGCTTTATAATTGGTCCTTCATATAGGCTTATTATACGCATGTGTGCTCCGCCTAACTACTGGTTGGACCACCATTGAAATAAAAGGGCTTACAGTTACCATGGAGACCACCACCACCGCTACAACAACAATTTGAAAACAGCATAACTACATGAAAAATAAAGAAACTATACAAAAATTATGTAGCATTTAAAAAGGTAATGATGGGATTTAGAAGACCTCGACGCGCGGAGACCAGAAACCGTAGACTTTTTTGCCTTATTGTTTTTTGTTTTTTTTTAATAATAAGTTTTAATTACATACAAATGACTGTTTATGGAATCCCGTATTATAATAGTCCAGCTACTTAGGACCAAATTGCAGACAAATTTGTGCATTTTGTGGTAAAAACATGACATTTTGCATGTGGGCTCAAAATGGGCCAAATGTCATTTTAGGCTATGGAACCATCTTGAGTCTCAACTATTTCGGAAAAGTGGGAACATAAGATGAAAAACAAGCATTCTTACGTCGAAATATGACTTCGTATCATTTTTATTTCTGAAATAGATATTGGCATACATGTTCAGATGAAGGTCGATCTTTGATTCTGTCTGTTTTATGGGCAGGTGTCGTTTTTTTTTAAACGTTGAGGGGACAAAAGACTAACAGCCCAACTTTGTGTAACTTTTGTATCTGAAATCGGTCATTAAGTGTTGTCTTTCTAGATGCATACCCATCTTGTGTCTTACCTATTTTAGGGGCAGGTCCATGTATTAAAGAGAAAGGGGGCACACATCACCCCCAGCCCCAGCTAACTTGATAACACTATCCTTTTAACACCTGCCCCTACAATAAGTAATACATGTATAACACAGGTCTAGATATAAAAATGATTCACCATTCTAAGACAAAGATGCAGAAAACTTATGTTTAAATTTAGTATTGTATATGTACCGCTTTCTTTTTAAAATCTGGCCCAGCCACAAAATAGTCAAATTTAAAGCGACAGTATAGTCACGATTAGAACTTCATGGAATCAGTGTCCTAGTTTAAGATGAACAATGCAAATTACTGGCTCGTTTATGTAGCAGCAACGGTTATATGACCTTATCATGTGAGGTATTATTTTTCACTCACTGAGTTAATCTAAAACTAGCACTTAGATTCCATGCCCTGTTGATCGTGACGATATTGCCCCTTTAATGAAGCGTTTTAACCTGAAAATGTTTAACCTTCATCCTGTTTCCATTTTAGACACAATTTGAAACCAACTTTCAATGTTAAAGTCAGGTTTCTCAGTTTTTGGGCCTCACTTTAAAATGTAGTCTCGCCTATTAAATAAGAGGGGTCCACATCTGAAAATGTTTGATCTTCATAGTTCAATTTTATACACATTTTGAGTTAAACGTTCAATGTTAAAATGGGGTTTCTCATGTTTGGTGTTGTGCCGCCTACTTTTTTAATATTGTTGTCCCGCCCATAAATAGGCAGAATACGAGAGGAGTTTACATTGAACTTGATCCCATTTTAGAGAAATCTCGTTATTGGTATTGTGATCTCATCCACAGAAGAGACAAAAACCAAGATGCATGTACATCTTAAAATGTAGTTCCTTCTTCCTGTTTCCATTGTAAGATACAAAATGACACAATGTTACGTTAAATTTTCTCATTTTTAATCTCAACGCGCCCACTTTTCAAAAATCTAGCCCCGTCCGAAAAATATATAGCTTAAAATTAAATTTTGCCATTCTGAACACCCATGTGAAATTCCATGCTTTTACTCCAAAATGCACATTTATTTTTCTTAGCTGCTAGAGTATTATAGGCTATTATAATTATAATTTCAGTCTAAATTATACTTGGGTCCATTATTTATTCAGAAGAGAAAATTATTACTATTTCATGTCATCGCCGGCATTAAAGCTGATTTTGATTAATTATCTTGTGTAATTGCCCATGTCCATGAAGATTAGTTTTGTGTAGCCTATTTATTGTAGTTTCCTGCAGAATTGAGCCATGTTTTAACAATTATGGCTCTCCTGCTGCCAAATGGAAACAAATTACGCACTGTGGTAAAAGCATGACATTTTGCGTGGGGGTCTGACCATGAATGAGAAAAGATACCAAACTGAATGTTCTTACATAATACATAGACCGAATACAGTATTTTAAAATGTAAGAGTTTCAGTTACAGAGTTTCAGTAGTGGCCCACCTGGTCAACTACCATTAGGAGGTGGTATTTTTTGACATTTTTGCGCCGAATCTTCAGGATTGGTCCATCCTTGGGGCAGACATGCACCTAGTTTGTTTCCATTGTAATATAAAAGCAATCTGACCACTCATGTGGGCACCAGAGGAGCCCAAAATAGCAAAAAAAAATCACTAACGTCAGCTCATCTGTGGGTTTGAACTAAAAGGAGGGGGCATGGCTATATTTTTCAGGGCCCATATATAGAAACGACTTGGGTTGGGAGTAAAAATGTGTTGTGTTCATTACTCCCATATATAGGTATGTTGAAAAAATATTGTTTCAAGCAGGATGGATCAGATGGATCGGCGTTTCATCTAGGATTTGAAAACTGCCCGTCCAAAATGTGTCACGAAAAACAAGCACGAAGCTATTATGGAGTGGGGCCCCGATTTTGTTTGGATTTTAAACACTCTCTGTTGCATTCTGAGACTTAAATGTTTTCCTTTATTTATACATATAACTATTTTCAGAAATGAAGAATAGATCCTGCCTTTGCCGTTTAATTTTGGCGATCTTTCCGTCGGACCGCAAGTTGGTTGGACATACCTTAACTTTGCCGCGGCGGGGAAACGCAGGCGGACCCAGTCTACTGTGTCATTCAGCCTCGTCCCCTTGAGAAAATCTGTGTCCCCTCGTTCCTTAATACAGGATGGTAGAATGGCCGGGGCCAATGATGTGCTGCAACGGATCATAACCATCGGGAACGTAGTTCCATAGCGCGACGCCCGGCTAACGTTACACAAATCACATCGGCGTGTAGTCGGGAACCAGATATCGTTGTTCATATTTAATTTCCCACTTACTTTGGGGGATTACACACGTCCTCGGTGTCAGTGGGTACCGTACATTGTATGCCTACATGAATGTAGCGCGCGCATGGAGCATACATGCATGTATACAACGTGCAATTAGCATGGAATAAGTTTAGAATTAAATCCGATGCGATATGTTGGCTAAGAATTATAATACGTCAAACATTTTTTTTTTATTATAGGCTCTAAACATAAGCCAACATCGAGGGCTCAGCGCAACACTGCCTCATCTCCATTTTTGGCCAAAATGAGATTTGGGTATCAACTATTTTCAGGAAAATGTCAGCTTTCCAGTAAACAACAAAGCCTTATCTCCATCTCCAACCACAATGCAGCTACAGACCAGTGAAACGCATCTCCATCATGTTGCCATTTTTCATTATTATTTAGTAATTAATTGCTACTTGTGAAGAATTTTTTTTGCAATTTTACCAAATATATGACTAAAAGAAAATACAAAAGTAAGCTTTAGCTTAATTATTAATTCTTCACTTTTGTTATGAGCCATTTCAGATTGCCAAAATTCTTTAAATGCGATTTTCTCAATTAATGGCCGAAATGGAGATGAGGCTTTGTTGCGCTCAGCCCTCGACATAATCATTTACTAAATACATGTACATGTTTATGATGCACACTGGACTAGGCCGTCATGACAGGTGGACGGGTCGCTATGAGACACATGATGGATTCATGTTTATTTTGACTGTGCGCTCTCTTCATTTACCCATCCGTCACTCAAGCGCGTAGCAAGAAAATGGTCAAGGTCATCAGGGCGGCGGGGAACAAATTGAAAAAAAGCAGGCCCCCGGAAAATTTTCGCCCAGAAAATATTATGATTGTGGTCACAGATGTTTTCCATTTTAAAACTGCAGGTTCGAGCCGCTGTGTATAGCCCCGGAAATTGTGTGGATTCTATAAAATATATAAAAAACTGTTTAGCATTTTCCTTTTTCAGGATTCAGGGTAGTCTAGATGATTATTAAGAAAATAAATTCGCAAAAGTGGGGGGACATATACTGTGACCAGTTTGCATAATAGAATTTCCAATTGTTTAAACTTTCCAGAAACATGGATTCTGAAAAAAATAATTTCATACAGCAAGGCCATACGTGATCAACAGTTATTAATGAGAACAACCAGTGGATTTGACAATGACTGATGTCCATTATAGGCCTGTTGTGTTCATAACGGTCATAATAAATCAAAACATGTAATAGAATAATAACACATGGAGATACACATCCAATAAATTACAAACATAATGATGCAGTACTAATTAGTTCACATGGTTCTGCTGGATTGGTGTCCGCCTGCCAAGGACCCCGGGGAATTTTGCATCCAGGAATCTTATAAAATGTAATTTTATTCAGTCCATTTTGTCCTCGTTTTGGAAATAAATGGAAAATCATTTATTGATCTTCTAAACAACAAAATTAATGTCGTAGAAAATAACAACCAGAATACACGGTTTTTGGGTTGGGGTAAATATTAATCAATTTACCCCCTTATGCTTTGATATGTTGGATATTTCAGGGGGAAAACATTTTTTATATTAAAAAATATTTGTGAATTTTGCAGTAAATGAAGTAAGTATCATACTCTGTATGTTCAAACTAAATTAATTACAGCTGGAAATATACATGTATCCAATTAACGTTTTCAATATTCGCGTGATAAGCCAAATCAGAATGACAGAATAAATTCTTTGCCGTGGGTGGTTGGTTGCATTAGTAAGCATATTTTAAACCTCCATTTAATGGCAGAACCTTATATCTGGACATACGTTATAAGTCTATGACTCCGTTTGCTTAAAATTGGTTATACGTGAATTATGTTGTCTTTTTAATATACTGCTAACACTAACACAGCACATAATTGGACCTATATCTTGGCCTTGATAATTTATTTTGTTAAAATATAAATATGTTTTTGTTACATTAAAAAGTGTTAACTCAAGAACATTGTTGGCCTTTACATAACCTAAATTAGACTATCAGTACACAATGTACTGTGAAAATAAAGATGATATAAGACAACTGTCCAAGAAAAGAATGAACATTTTGACACTTCAAGAGTAATGGACATTACATATCTATTAATAAACAAATAAAATCACGTTTTAAAGGGGCAGTATCGTCACGATCAAAGCAGGGCCTTTTCAACAGGGCATGGGGATCGGTGTCCTATAGTTTAAGATGAACACAGTGACTGCAAATTACTGGCTTATTTAAGCAGCAGCAACGGTTATATGACCTTATCACGTGGGAAATTAATTTCAGTCACCGAGTTAATCTAAAACAAGAACTCCGATTCCATGTCCTGTTGATCGTGACAATACTGCCCCTTTAAAGACAATTACTGCAGATAATGGAACTTTGCAGATCAAAATGATTTCAGAATGAAGGGCAATATTAGTATAGTAATGTTGACATTTGGCGACCAATACTACGTACTGAAGGATCCTCTATATCCAAAGTCCACAACCCACCCCAGACTGAGGGATCTGTTATATCCTAAGTCAACCACCCTCCTTCCCCTAGTGCTTGTCTACAACTGATTCACTTCAGTGAGCACACACTTCTTCCCCTACCCCCAGGATCCACAGTTCCCGCCTGCACGCATCAACGCACTAATCCATCAGCATCCTGTCTTCGCGTAATCCTCCAGCAGCCTACTTAAGCAGCAGCATTCCCCAGAGTCCGGCATTCTCCTGAGGACGATCAGAGCACACTGATCGAAACGTCGAGTTGTACCTCCAGTTCTTTTCAGAAGTAATTACTACTCAATTGAGATTCCACATGGTGTCACCGTAATTAGTCTTACTTATCATCATCACCATGCAAAGCTACAAGTTTTACCTATAAGCCAACATAATCATTTACTAAATACATCATGTTTATGATGCACACTGGACTAGGCCGTCATGACGGGTGGACGGGTCGCTATGAGACACATGATGGATTCATGTTTATTTTGACTGTGCGCTCTCTTCATTTACCCATCCGTCACTCAAGCGCGTAGCAAGAAAATGGTCAAGGTCAGGGCGGCGGGGAACAAATTGAAAAAAATAGGCCCCTGGAAAATTTTCGCCCAGAAAATATTTTGATTGTGGTCACAGAAGACGTTTTCCATTTTAAAACTGCAGGTTCGAGCCGCTGTGTATAGGCCCCGGAAATTGTGTGGATTCTATAAAATATATAAAAAACTGTTTAGCCTTTTTCAGGATTCAGGGTAGTCTAGATGATTATTAAGAAAATAAATTCGCAAAAGTGGGGGGACATATACTGTGACCAGTTTGCATAATAGAATTTCCATAAATTATTGTTTAAACTTTCCAGAAACATGGATTCTGAAAAAAATAATTTCCTACAGCAAGGCCATACGTGATCAACAGTTATTAATGAGAACAACCAGTGGATTTGACAATGACTGATGTCCATTATAGGCCTGTTGTGTTCATAACGATCATAATAATTCATAACATGTAATAGAATAATAACACATGGAGATGCACATCCAATAAATTACAAATATAATGATGCAGTACTAATAAGTTCACATGGTTCTGCTGGATTGGTGTCCGCCTGCCAAGGACCCCGGGGAATTTTGCATCCAGGAATCTTATAAAATGTAATTTTATTCAGTCCATTTTGTCCTCGTTTTGGAAATAAATGGAAAATCATTTATTGATCTTCTAAACAACAAAATTAATGTCGTAGAAAATAACAACCAGAATACACGGTTTTTGGGTTGGGGTAAATATTAATCAATTTACCCCCCTTATGCTTTGATATTGTTGGATATTTCAGGGGGAAAACATTTTTTACATGAAAAAATATTTGTGAATTTTGCAGTAAATGAAGTAAGTATCATACTCTGTATGTTCAAACTAAATTAATTACAGCTGGAAAAATACATGTATCCAATTAACGTTTTCAATATTCGCGTGATAAGCCAAATCAGAATGACAGAATAAATTCTTTGCCGTGGGTGGTTGGTTGCATTAGTAAGCATATTTTAAACCTCCCTTTAATGGCAGAACCTTATATCTCGACATTGTATACGTTATAAGTCTATGACTCCGTTTGCTTAATAGTTGGTTATACATGAATTATGTTGTCTTTTTAATATACTGCTAACACTAACACGGCACATAATTGGACCTATATCTTGGCCATGACAATTTATTTTGTTAAAATATAAATATGTTTTTGTTACATTAAAAAGTGTTAACTTAAGAACATTGTTGGCCTTTACATAACCTAAATTAGACTATCAGTACACAATGTACTGTGAAAATAAAGATGATATAAGACAACTGTCCAAGAAAAGAATGAACATTTTGACACTTCAAGAGTAATGGACATTACATATCTATTAATAAACAAATAAAACCACGTTTTAAAGGGGCAGTATCGTCACGATCAAAGCAGGGCCTTTTCAACAGGGCATGGGGATCGGTGTCCTATAGTTTAAGATGAACACAGTGACTCCAAATTACTGGCTTATTTAAGCAGCAGCAACGGTTATATGACCTTATCACGTGGGAAATTAACTCAGTGACTGTCAATAACATCCCACATGAAAACGTCATATTACTGTTGCTGCTGCATAAATAAGCCAGTAATTTTGAGTCACTGTGTTCATCTTAAACTAGTAGGACACCGATTCCATGCCCTGTTGAAAGTCTGCTCTGATCGTGATGATACTGCCCCTTTAAACAAACGTATTCGATAGGCAAACACGTACTTCATATGTACGTAGAATGTTGATATTACAGATGTAGATTATTGGGGGAATATTTTTTTTAAAGGTACACGATTAGAATTTGGTAACGTACGTTCATTTAACTCTATTTCAAGAAATATATAAAACTAACCTGTGGTAGTTTCATCACACTAGATGCTCACGCTGACGGAGGAAACAATGAAAAACGTGTTTTTGGGGGGGTTTTGGGGTTGTTGTTTTTTACAAAAAAGTGCCGGCCGGTATTTTTTTTTTTTTAATTTGACATAATTAATTTTTGTTTACTCTAAAATATTAACTAAGCCCTTAAAATAATTTGTAATTTTGATAATCTTATAATTTAAATTACAAATGTTGCACCTCGATCAGAATTTGTTTAAATATATTTAAAGGGTCGTAAGATTTTTGATTTTTGTTTACTCTAAAATATTAACTAAGCCCTGAAAATAATTTGTAATTTTGATAATCTTGTAATTTAAATTACAAATGTTGCACCTCGATCAGAATTTGTTTAAATATATTTAAAGGGTCGTAAGATACCATCATTAATTTAGATAAAACTGTTATCACTTATTTATTTCATTTTGAAAATAGCAATATTGTACTTTCCCTTTAAACGTAATTCAGGAACAGTATCATAAGGCGTGCTGCCGCCGAGTGCTGCCTGTATACCGCCACCAACGGCATGGCGGCTAGATTGCATTGAAGAACGAGGTACTTGGGTTTTGAAGTGGCGCTGGGTACGAGCGAATCTGGTTCCGGTAGTCGTTGTAGTGTATTAATAATGCAAGCACACGCATTGTATATATGCACAGTGAGTCGAGTTACTTGACTATCTCACGTGTTCGTAGGTCTAGGTAGAGGCGGCAACCGTTTTTTACGAACACACAAGAGTAACGCGTTTTATGAGTTGAAATAAGCTTCAAAGTTCAGCCAGCCTCATCAAATGAAGTAAGTATCATACTCTATATGTTCAAACTAAATTAATTACAGCTGGAAATATACATGTATCCAATTAACGTTTTCAATATTCGCGTGATAAGCCAAATCAGAATGACAGAATACATTTTTTGCCTTGGGAGTTCGCAATGCATTAACATTCAGTGGGTGACAAACCCTAATTTTATACACAAACATATGGGCGACCAGAAAGTCGGCACATTTTTTCGAAAACTTCCCGGTGGAGTAGATAAACAATCTTTGAACTCATCCTTTCTCAGGATATCAGCAACAATATGAGATAGACTTTGTCATGTTTGTTTAAAAACAAATAAATATAAAACAAAATTAAATTTAAAAAAATAAAAAAGAGAGGAGAAATCTTTGGGGATGCTGATGATAAAGTACCCTAAATTTGAAGTTCCAATAATTAGCCCACTTATCTTTCTTTTCATTTATTTATTTGTTTATGAAACACTTGCATATTTCCACCAACGATAACTTGAGTTGAACATCTATTCTGTAGGGCAGGGGTATGAATTTTCATAATTTTCACTAGGCCTAATGTTGTTAGTGATAACGTCATTGATAAAAATAGTCAACAAAAATATTTTAAAGTCTTTGAAAAATTTGGGTGTGTTTTGTGTGCCATCAGTGACTGCGAAGGACAAGGAGATGTGGCTTTTTACTTGTCAAAAGAGTGCGTAAGAAAACAATGCTTGAGAGAAGACACTTTGAGGAAATAAAACTCAAAAATAAATGATAATTATCAAAGACACTAACAAAGGTTTGGGTAAGATTATGTTATCTGCATATAACATCCATATCTTATATCAACTTTCTTAGCGCACACAAGATCAAGTTAATCGGTTTTCTCTGTCAAAAGGGGAAGATTAAAAAAGCCTTTCATGGATTCCCTACTTTCCCTAATGTTAACACTATTATCTAATCAATTTATATTTTAAATATGATTTTTTTTCTTTGGTGTTTACATTCCCCATTAGAATGAATTCAAATTAGTTCAAAATGAGTCAATTGTAAATTACATTTTCACCTCTTTTCAACAACATTATAATGTGAAACTTTGACAGGATGCAGTGGAGCACCCAGGATTTGATTTGGGGGGGGGGGCTCAATTTTTTTTTTTTAAATCCGAGATGGAGGAGAGACATGGCGGCCCCCAAACCATAACCGCTGCCGTGGCTGTAGCCATGTCCCTAATCGTGCTCGTCAGTGAACCTACGGCACTTGTTAAATGTTTCCTGGTGGGTTTCTAGTCATAAAAAGAATGGCATGATTCGGACTTGTGGTTTTTGATTTGATTAACTGATTGCCCATTGCTCCTCTTGATGTAATGAACTTGTTTGATGTAAAGAAAGAGTTTGTTTCATCTGCAAGATTTCTATATTTAAATACTTTCATTGGACGTAAAGTTTGTGATCATTCCGGGCAGAGCTAAATTTTCTCAAACACGAGTTTGGCGGCAAAACCAAATCCCAATATTATCCAATCGGTGTTTGCTAAAACAGTGATACATAATCTTTGTAAATTAAAACCTGATCCTGGGCCATTGTGTACCAACTGGAAAGGAGTTGATTATAATGCGGGCATTTTTAATTTCTAAAAAACCTGAGCCCCCCATGCCTTGTACCCTACTCACTGCCGAACTCCTCTGTAGACTGAACTTTGGGTCAGATTTTACTCTTTCCCGGCCCCCCCCTCTTTTTATTTTACTTAACCCTCCTACTACTACAAGGGTCAAAATCAGTCAAAATGTTGATATACTTGCCAAGGTATATCTAGTGCACTTAAGTCATACACTGTCAAACCTTATGTGTAGTATGTACATTTACAGGTCAAAATGAGTCGACCGTTTTTGACTGGTAAATGCATTGTCTGGTATTGTTCAGGGTGGTCAAAATGACAGTAAAAACAAGTAAAAAATGCTCCTGTGTGCACATTTGGCTTAACAGACTGACAGATTTTGACCTCTATAGCAACTTCCTACTAAAGTGCAGCTATAGTAGGAGGGTTAAAAAAAAATCAGCGGGCCCTTGGGGGGGGGGGGAGGGGGCCTTGGGTGTGCCACTGTCAGGATGGTTGATTAGTGCATATCTTGATTCAAGGAGAGGAAGCATACTAGAAGTAGCAGTTTTCTCATAGTAGCATTTTCCATCAAATTTTTACTCTGCCAGCAGAGCTTCAAACTATAGCTTATGTTTAAGAGTAAATAATGTACCTTATCTTTACACCCCCCCCCCCCCCCCCAGGTATTCAGGCTAGGAACCTTCCTGGATCCCCCAAAATCCATCAGTGCACTTTTGGAAACATGTCCATATCTTCAAAATGCACCATGCATTTTCGTTGATCTTTCATATTCAGCACTTATGGACTACTTCTTTGCCAGGTAATAATTTGGCCCAATTTGAAGAGTACCAGTGAAAGTACCAGTTTCCAACAGTGATGAATTTTTCCCAAGTATCCCTTATTTCAGAGATAAAGCAGGCATGTTCAAAGTAATCTGAACTAATGAGTTTTTGTTATAAAACTTGGCCAGAATTACTTGCTTTGACAAGTTTGAGCTATAGTGTCCCATCTGTCACAATTTATTGTTCTGTCTGTCACAGTACTTAAAAAACTGTCCCCTCAAATCTTTGGGTTGTTGACATTTTATGATATCTTTGTTTTAACACAACTGTCTCTTATGTATGTAAACTAAAACAAAAATAATTATTCACATGAGAACAGATAGCTTTTTGCAGATATCTAAGTTGCATGAAAATGTGATGTAAACAAATGTCCCGTCTGTCAGACTGGACTAATTATGCTCCTGTGTAATTGGTAAATAATTCTGTTTGAAAGTTTTCATTTAATTTTGTATTATTGAGTATTATACTTGAGGTGTTTCATTTAGGCTTACTTCCTGCAAGTTTTCAGTAGATAAACTTCAGAGTTGAAAAAGACCCATGTATTGTCCCAACTGTCACACTGGAAATGGCCAAAAGCCAATTATTGATATTTGCATTTTCTTTATTTCTTACGATCAATTGAATACCATATTTTTTCTGTCTGAAGTAAAGAAGGAATCCAACAGTTAAATGAAGGTGATTGTCACAAGTTTTTCATTGTTTCAGTTATTCATTAATTTGTATGTAACAGTTTAATTAATGTTCAAGCATTCCATCCCATGCCACGAGCAGTAGTCACAATAAAAATGAATTCCCACTTAAGACAAAAGGACACGAGTCTCTTCTTTTAGTTCTACATTGTGTTTCTTCTCAGGTAGTGTTTAGTATTTAATTTGTTTGTATGTTATCTTACACGTATGTAATGTATTTTGTTGCTCCAACCTCATGCCAGATGGACATTACAATACCTTGGTAGTAATTGATCCTTTATTTA
The DNA here is from genome assembly GCA_029582265.1 of Zoroaster sp. YZ-2022. Classification (NCBI taxonomy): domain Eukaryota; kingdom Metazoa; phylum Echinodermata; class Asteroidea; order Forcipulatida; family Zoroasteridae; genus Zoroaster; species Zoroaster sp. YZ-2022. Next base: position 3,174,783 of record CM055818.1, on the reverse strand, counting down.
AAGGACTTAACGTTCTAGACATTCCCGCTATCACCAGATTCTATTCTTCAGTTACCAACCTTGGATGTGTTTTGGAAGATGTGCAGCCATTCTATGCCCACTAGCCTTGAAGGCTGACTTCCATAAGACTTTGCCATCTTCTAGCAGTTTTGTCAAGACTGGGACTGACGACAACCATGCCCATTTTGCTTCCTAAAGTGAACACTACATGTACCTACCATGCTTGCCTATCAACCGTTATTAATACAGACATCATACCCAAGTACCACACCCCAAACAACACAACTACTAGCTGGTTGCTGGTTCCTGGACATGACGTGGGTATCACCATCAGCTAGTCTTGTCTCGACCTCACTTGGACTCTCGGTCATCAAAAAGACCAGTAACACTACACCTACATGTACTTACACCAGTGTAGTATCTCACTTGGCTGTATGTACATTCTCACAGTTAACAACATTCACTTAAATGTCTAGACTTTGAACTAATTCAATTTATTCAATTATATCTCTGTATGTAAAGTAAATGTTTGTATAAAATGTAATAAAATGTGTGTTTTATAAATATGATTGTGTTGTGCTGATACCTCTCAACTCATTATTCATTTCTATTGTGGTTTTTCTTTAGTTTGTTTAGTTGTCTATTTAGTTGTAATATTTAGGAACATCTATGTTTTGTTCATTACTCTTTGGTTTATTTGTGGAATTAGACAGCTCTTGTGTCGTAGTTAGCAAAGGTTTGGAGTCAATCCAGTAGAAGTTTGTTATCACCCTTATACATGGTTACATCATAGAGAAAGGAACGTGGTTACATCAGTTATTTGAAACAATAAAGCACTATAATAAAGTATCTGTGTGTACATCTTTCTTTTATAATTCAAATAAGATTAAAGTAGATGAAATCATTTCTGTATCGATGTAGAGATTTTTAAATAAAGAATTGATAAAATAACAGATATTTGCCCGCCCTTCATTCTGTGCTGTTATTCTTACAGTGATAATGTTCATATATTTTTGTATCTTGCTGTAAAAATTCATATATGTTTTAAAAATAAAGAATTTTATATTAAGTATAAATATCAGTTGTTTGTTCATCCTTTATTCTGTGTCTGTAATTCTAAATGTTTTCATAAGATTTTGTATCTCTGAAAATGTTAAAATAAAGAACAAATGTTTGTAACTCTGTAAATTTTTTGTAAATAAATGATTTACATACAAAATGAACAGATGTTTGATTGCATTATACTCTGTGTCATTATTCTGTGTCATAATGATGTACCATGTGTGCTCTGTTGTTTGTCTGTGTACCTCCCCTGTTTCAGCAACCCTGGATCCGCCCCTTCTTCAGATGGTTCTACCAGGGTCAGCTTTGCATTATAACCAACAGGAATCTTATCAAGCTTTCCCCTGTTGCTACTGACAACCCTAATGACCGATTGCTGCTCTCTGTAGGATTGTACATATCATTCTACTCTACATCTAGTCTGGTATATCAAGCAAGCACACATGACTGCAATTTGAAGGCCTCTATTTAACTCCTACACCATGCTGGAGATTTCTGAGGAGCCGCCTGTTGATTTACCTGCTGTGGATTCTTCAATTTGGCTGAATCTCTACAGAACTGAATTCTACCTTGAGACAAGCCATTCAGCATAGACATGGTTCAACCAGCACACATTGAGCTTGATGATGATGATGATTGCCAGCCGAGAAATCACTGATCATCTCAGTTGCTGTATACATGTAGTTCTTCTTTATCAAATAACACACATTTTGATGCTGTACAACATAATACATGCTGTATAACCTGAACTAAGATATACTACTCAGAACAATTTAGGGAACACCGGAATAATCTCAGTTAAAGCAAGATCATTTATTTCAGATAAACACCATGTTTCACAGAACTGATGAGTTAACAGAGAATTTAGACATGTGTGGCAGATTGAACACGGCCATTGTGTCAATATTGCTGGTACATGACATCATTGCACATGGCCCAAACCTATTTGATGTTAAAAATCCGGTGTTCCCTAAATTGTTTTGAGTAGATTTTGGCAGTTTTGAAGCTCAGATGGAGTGCTAATGAAATCTTAAAGTCCTTGTTTTCATCCTGCTCATCAGTCAATTATCTTAGTTTACCATACCCCCACCCCCCAATGTGTATTGTATTTATGAATCTTGTCAGTTTTCTCTTTTAGATTATTTGTTGATATAGTAATTAAGTACATTATTTACAAAATATCCTAATTTATTTTCAAAAAGTGTACATTTTGGTGATGATAGATGACTTTTCTTAAGAGCTCCTAGTTTGTTTTAGAACATTTACAGTTTCCAGAAGTCACCATTATGATGGGATAGAAGTGAAGTGTAGAAATATGTTTCTACTTTTCTCAATAATTCAACTAACCTTTCACAGATAGATTTTCAATCGGCATTTGAGTGAATTTGAGCTAATGTCTTCCTCTTTCAGACATTTTACAGGTTAAATCTACCAGGAAGATGTCTTCTACTTTCACCTCTTGCTTGGACAGGGGCAAACTGGACAAACAGTCCTCACAGTTGAGATGACATCTGATGAATGATGGGATGTTAGATATGACATGGATACAAGCTGAACACCACAGTGAGTATATAACTCATCCATAGTGAAATTCCATGTACCATTCCAATATTACAATGGATTCTAGCTGGACATCATGTTGTCTCTTTGGATATTTTACAGGCAGCTACCAAGAAGATGTCTTCTACTTTCACCTCTTGCTTGGACAGGGCAAATTCAGCAGACAGTCCTCACAGTTGAGATGACCTCTGGACTTCAGACACTGGAGTGATGGGATGTTAGACATGGATACTGATCTTAACGGTGAGTAATTAAACTAGTCACTTTTATGATGGATATGAGCTGATAACCACGCTTTCTCTCTCGGAGATTCTACAGGCAGTGATACCAGGAAGATGCCTTTTCAGTGTAATAGGAAACAACTTTTTTTTTCGGCCTCGTAAGATAACAGTATGCTAGCAATGTCCAGATAGACACTACAAATGCTAATTAAGGAACAATAATTAATTAAACTAATTAAAATAATTAAACTAAACCTTTCTCAGATAGATTTTCAATGAAAATTTCTTGATAGTTGAATTTGAGCTAAAGTCTTTTCTTCTTTCAGACATTTTACAGGCAGTGATACCTTCTACTTTCACCTCTTGCTTAGACGGAGCAAACTGGACAAACGGTCCTCACAGAACTGTAAGGGGTTGGGATGATAGACATGACATACTAGCTGAACACCATGACTGTTGTCTCCGTGGACATTTTACAGTTAGCTGCCAGGAAGATGTCTTCTACTTTCACCTCTTGCTTGGATGGATGAGAAAACTGGATAAACAGTCCTCACAGATGAGATTTCCTCTGAGTGATGGGGATGTCAGACATGACATGGATACTGATCTTAACGGTGAGTAATTAAACATGTCACTTTCATGATGGATACTAGCTGATCACACTTTCTCTGTCAGACATTCTACAGGCAGTAATACCAGGAAGATGCTGTCTACTTTCACTTCATGCTCTGAACTAAAGATACTGGAGTAATTAGATGTTTGTTGACTTCAAAATGTCCACAGAGACACAAATGTGGTGATCAGTTAGTATCCGTATAACTGAGGGACTGTTACAAAGGAAATAAATGCCACAAAAATGAGAACTAATTTGTGATGGCCCAGCTTAAGGGAGTGCATCTTACTTATAGTGATTGGATTTTAGACATGACATGTAATTAAACTTGTCCCTTTCATACTAGCTGTCACCACAAAAATATTATGGAGTACTTGTGTTTATGTCATTGCCCTTGCCTTTTGATTGTTTTACAGTCAGCCGACGGGAAGATGTCTTCAACTTTCACCTCTTGCTTGGATGGGGCAAACTCAGCAGACAGTCCTCACAGTTGAGATGACCTCTGGACTTCAGACACTGGAGTGATGGGGTGTTAGACATGACATGGATACTAATCTTAACAGTGAGTAATTAAACTTTGTTGCTTTCATGATGGATACTAGCTGATGACCACATTGTCTCCGTCAGATATTATATACAGGCAGTAATACCAGGAAGATGCTCTCTACTTTCACACTGGAGTAATTAGATCTTTGTTGACTTAAAAATGTCTACAGACAAATGTGATCAGTTATTAGTATCCATATAGAAACAGTTCTAACTGAGGGACTGTTAAAAAGGAAATAAATTTATTATTTCCTAAATACTTCATAAGGATGAGTACAAATTTGTGAAGTCCCAGCTAAGGAGTGCATCTTACTTAATCCTCAAACTTTCTCAACTCCCTTGGGAGTATACAGCTCTGAGCTACCATAACGCTTCAGAAGCTTTTTCAAACAACGTCTGCCCTCCTGGTAGCCGTTTATATTAATGCAAATTTTTTTAACAAAATCGTTCCCTGGACTTCTGCTTTGTCTACCTCTCCCTCGGGTATATGCTCTAGGTTGTCCAGTCAGTCAGCTTACGGGTCCACCTGTCATCTTGCCTCCTAGCTAGATGACCAGCCCACCTGTCCTCTTGCCTCCTGTCATCTTGCCTCCGGCTAGCTAGATGACCAGCCCACCTGTCATTTTGCCTCCTAGCTAGATGACCAGCCCACCTGTCATCTTGCCTCCTAGCTAGATGACCAGCCCACCTGTCATCTTGCCTCCGGCTAGCTAGATGACCAGCCCACCTGTCATCTTGCCTCCTAGCTAGATGACCAGCCCACCTGTCATCTTGCCCACGGCTAGCTAGATGACCAGCCCACCTGTCATCTTGCCTCCTAGCTAGATCTTCTTCTTCTTGTCGTGTCCACTAAGGCATAAGTTACATAGCTTGGCTAGATGTAGTTCATCCACTGCTGAAACACATTGTTGTCCTTTCTCATTAAACTCTGCCAAGTCCGACGCTGTGCAGGGGTGTTCCAGCACGGGGCATATCAGGAGGTGCTGCATGGTTTGTGGTTCTATACCACAGTCACACACAACGTCTCGATCATTGAGGTATCCCCATTTTGCGAGAGTGGCTTTTGCACGTCCAATGCCAGGTCTTAATCTGTTGAGGCATTTCCACACTGCATAGGTTGTGTCTGCTCCAGGGGACAGTGCCTCGCTCGCCTTTAGCTCCATGGTTGTTGCTGGTGGGAGGTTGTTGAGTTTTTCTTCCCACTGAGTGACTCTCTCACTGCTTGAGCTTGATGTTCCAAGGGGCTTGACGGTCTTTAGGAAACTTTTCCTGGATTTAAGGCGGCTTCTGGCTGGCACATGGCCGAAGAGAGGATGTTTTGAGTCTGTAGACTGTTGTTGACGCTCTTTCTTGCTTGCTGCACTTCGTCGTATGTCTGGTGGAGCTATGCCTGCCAGGATGTACAGACGGTCCGTAGGAGTTGATTTCAGGCAACCTGTGATGAGGCGGCAGCTAGCATTGAGGGCGGGATCTAACTTCTTCGCATGGGCAGCTCGTTCCCATACTGGACAGGCATACTCTGCAGTTGAGTAGCAGAGAGCTAATGCAGTTGACTTCAGAGTCTGTGGGTTAGCACCCCAGGTTGTTCCAGTGAGCTTGAGAATGATGTTGTTTCTCGCATTCACTTTGCACTTGGTCTTCTCGATGTGGGCCTTGAAAGAGAGACATCTATCCAAGGTTACTCCTAAGTAGACTGGGTGCTCACCGTGTTCAAGGGGGGTTCCTGACCAGCTGACCTTCAGTTGGCGCTTGGCCTCACGATTTCGCAGGTGGAAGGCACACACCTGTGTCTTAGATGGGTTTGCACGTAGGTGGTTCTCTTCATAGTAAGGTGTTAGCTCTTCCAGAGCGTTAGAGAGTCTGTCTTCCACCACTGTGAAATCCGTGTCTTGTGCACCTATGCCAAGGTCGTCTGCATAGATGAAGCGGCGCGTGTCTGCACTTTTAGGTTGGTCATTGGTGTAGATGTTAAAGAGGAGTGGTGCAAGCACACTCCCCTGTGGAAGGCCGTTCTTGAGTCTTCGCCACCTGCTTTTCTTTCCTCCTAGCTCAACATAGAAGTGCCTATTTTCCAGCATGCTTTCGATCAGCTCGATCAGACAGGTGTCTCTTATGGTCTCCAGGATCTTGCTGAGGAGACGTCTGTGATTGACTGTATCGTAGGCAGCTGAAAGGTCAACAAACACCACACCAGTTACCTTCCCTTCCTCATAGCCATCCTCGATGTGTTGGGTGAGGTTGAGTATTTGGCTGGTTGTAGACTTGCCAGGGCGGAAACCTGCTTGTTCAGGGATAAGGTGTTCGTCAACAAAAGGGCCAATTCTATTAAGGATCAGACGCTCGAAAAGCTTGTAGGTGTGGCTCAAAAGTGAGATTGGTCTGAAGTTCTTTGGAGCGGAAGGATCTTTACCAGGTTTCAGAAGTGCTATAATGTGGGCTTTCTTCCAGATGTTAGGGAGCTTGTATGTTGTTAAGCACTCATTGTAGAGCTGTAGAAGCCACGTCTTTGCCTTGTGGCCGGCCGAAGTGCTTGATCTGTTCAGTTGCAATGTTGTCCAGTCCGATTGCCTTTCCTGGTTTTAGCGCAGAGATTCCCGCTTCCAGCTCTTCCATATTGAATGGTCTTGTGAAAGTCGGGTCCTTGATGCATTTCTTGCGGTCTAGCTTAGTTTTCTCCCCTCTCTTTCCACTCTTTCCATTTTCTAGCAATTGGTTGGCAACTTGGTTAGCAGTGACTTTTGTTTGCTGAGGAGCTGCTTTAGGATCACCACGTAGCTTGTGAATAAATGCCCATGCTTTTTTGCTGTTTTTGGACATGTCCATAGACTCAATAAGAGCATTCCAGATCTTGCTTCGCTCTTGGGCAATGCTTGCCATCACCTTCTCGCCTTGGGTAGTTGTTTCCTCGGAGAAGGGATCTGCTTCAAACATGCTGACATAGTTGTCATAGAGTCCTGCACATTCCTTTGAAAGTCCAGGTATATATTCAACTCTGCAGCCTCGTGGGATATGTTTCGAGCAGTTTTCAGCACCAGCTTAGCAAACAGGTCGTAGTTCTTGCTTACTGGTGTTATATACTTGATCTTTTCTTCCAGCTCGTTGGTGAAACTCTTCCAGTCTGCTTTCTTGTAGTTAAAACGCCTTTAAAAGGCACGATGGTTGGGACTACAGCAGCATTGACTATGATTCCAATGGGACGGTGCTGACTTGATGGAATAGGGTCTAGCACAGTCTTTTACACAGTCCAGCGATGTTGCTTGTGACCATGGTGAGATCTGGGTTGTAGCCACGTTTCCAGCGAGCACTGAAGAACGAGTGTGGTAGCTTGGGGTCATGGATAAGATTCAATTGGTTAGTATCCATCCAGTCCTCCACTGCTTCTCCATCCTTGTTTGTTTCAGGGTAGCCCCACTGGGTACTGTGGCTATTGAAATCACCAATAATGATCTGTGGCTTGCTGTGTACTTTGGGAGTTGGCTGGGAAAACAAAGTCTACAGATGGTGGTTTGTAGACAGATGTTACTACTACACTGCTTAGCTCAACAGATAGGACTTCGATGTTATGGTCATCTGACATGTCCGTTTCTTCTATAGCTAAGCCTGTTTTTACAAATATAGCACTGCCGTACTGCCGGTGTGGTCGCTCAGTGGCCAGGACCATTCCAGGTATGGTGGGACGGTTGTTTTCACTCCCTCTGTGCATCTCTTGCAAGCAGAGAACGTCACAGTGTTGCTTGCTGCATAAATCGGCTAAGATGTTTTGTTTTGCAGAGGAGAACCCTTCAATATTCGCAGATATGACTGTCAATGCTGGTCTTGAGGAAATCCCTCGTTTCCGGCATCGACCTCTGTGTCTATCTCCAGGCATGATGTTTTCTCTTGGTGTTCCGTAGCCTTGTGGTTTGTAGCTTACAGCTTGTAGCGTAGCTTGAGGCTGTTTTATAGCTTGTAACTTGCTAGTGGTGGTGATAGGATTAGCAGTATCTTGTCGATCTAGTTGATTTTGTTGATCTCGTCAATCTCATCGATACTCCCAGGGCCGCGGCGTGGACGCTCCTATCGTGACCCCTAGCTAGATGACCAGCCCACTTGTCCTCTTGCCTCCTAGCTAGATGACCAGCCCACCTGTCATCTTGCCTCCTAGCTAGATGACCAGCCCACCTGTCCTCTTGCCTCCTAGCTAGATGACCAGCCCACTTGTCCTCTTGCCTCCTAGCTAGATGACCAGCCCACCTGTCACATTGCCTCCTAGCTAGATGACCAGCCTACCTCCACTTCTTTGATTTTATTTCCTGTATTATATCTTACACTTTTCTTCCTCAAGTCTTGGTTGCTAACCCTGTCCATTCTTGTGACACCATTCAAGACCCTTTCCATTGCTCTCTATGTGATTCTTAACTTGTTCTCCAGCCTCTTAGTTGTTGTCCAGGTTTCTGACCCATAAGAGAGTTCCGGAATAATGCACTGATTGAAAATCTTTTTCTTCAACGTGAGTTCCTCATCACGGAATATGAAACTAAGCTTGCCAAATTTCACCCAAGCCAGCTGGATTCTTCTGTTTACTTCCCCTGGGAGATCCTTTTGCCCAAATATATGTAGCTGTTTACTTTGTCTATATGTTTCTACTTTAATCAAAATATATGTAGCTGTTTACTTTTTCTATATGTTTCTACTTTTCTCAAAATAATTAAGGACAATAATTAAACTAAACCTTTCACACAGATTTTCAGTGAACATTTCTTGATAGTGAATTTGAGCTAAAGTCTTTTCTTCTTTCAGACATTTTACAGGCATCTACCAGGACAATATCTTCTACTTTCACCTCTTGCTTGGATGGGGCAATCTCAGCAGACAGTCCTCACAGTTGAGATGACCTCTGGACTTCAGACACTGGAGTGATGGGATGTTAGACATGACATGGATACTGATCTTAACGGTGAGTAATTAAACTGATCACTTTCATGATGGATACTAGCTGATCACCATGTTGTCTGTTTACAGACAGTTAACAGGAAGATGTCTTCTACTTTCACCTCATGCTCTGAACTAAAGACACTGGAGTAATTTAGATGTTAGTTGACTTCAAAATGTGTACAGAGACACAATGTGGTGATCAGTTAGTATCCCTATAGAAATTTATAACTGAGGGACTGTTACAAAGGAAATAAATTTATTATTTCCTTAATACTTCATAAGAATGAGTACAAATTTATGAGATCCCAGCTAAGGAGTGCATCTTACTTAATCCTCAGACTTTCTCAACTCCCTGGGGAGTATACAGCTCTGAGCTACCTTCAGAAGCTTTTTCAAACAATATCAACCTCTACCCTCCTAGTAGCCGTTTCTATTCCTGGGTGAAGAGAAACAATTATAGGTAAAACTTGTAGCTTTGCATGGTGAGGATGATAAGTAAGAATAATTGCGGTGACACCATGTGGAATCTCAATTGAGTAGTAATTAGTTCTGAAAAGAACTGGGGGTACAACTGGACGTTTCGATCAGTATGCTCTGATCGTCCTCAGCAGAATGCCGGACTCTGGAAAATACTGCTGCTTAAGTAGGCTGCTGGAGGATCATCCCATGAATGGATGCTGGAGGATTAGTTCGTTGAGGCGCGCAGGCGGGAACTGTTGAGACTAGGATCCTAGGGGTTGGGGGAGAGGAGTGTGTGCTCACTGAACTGAATCAGTTGTTAACAAGCACAGGGGAACGAGGGTGGTTGACTTAGGATATAGGGGATCCCTCAGTCTGGGGTGAGTTATGGACTTTGGATATAGAAGATCCTTCAGTCCGGAGTAGTGGTCGCCAAATGTCGCTGATGTAGAAACCGATGTCCTGTGGCACAGTGTCGTGTTTGACGATTTCGATGGCCTCTCTGATGCGTCTGGGGTGCCATGTGTCGATGGGTGTGATGAGTTGGGCTGCCTGCCAGTCGATTTGGTGGTCCTTGATGTGCGAGTGCTTGACGATGGCGGACTTCTCGAAATCTCCTCTGCGGCCGTGTGCTCGGTGTTCTTCCAATCTGATGGGGAGGTTGTGTCCTGTTTCGCCGATGTACACCTTACCTTACAATTATGTACAGTATTCAGTGTCTTGCTCAAGGACACAAGTACGATATATGGTCACAGCCAGGATTGGAACCCACATTCTGATGACTCGGCCATCAGGTAGAAAGAAATAATGGGAGTCGTTTTGTCATTTTGTTTGAGCCACCATTTACTATTTGGCTGTGTTCTTATCTTTATAATAAAGTTGTTTTCCCATGTTGATAAGTCTGATATTTGACTGCAGTTCATTGTTCTACAGATCCTTAAACTATCATAGTGACATTGGTTCCGGAAAAACCCATACCCCCTGGGGCCCCCCACTGAAAAAGTCCTGGCTACGCCGCTGCATTGGTTATGTCTTTCATGACTTGTTTTTATGTATTATACTCTTCAGGAGCTGCAAATTGATTCAAAATCATGCAAATCACCATCATGTTTATCACAATTGCTGTCCAATAAAAATAACATTTTTCTAAAATCACTTATTTACAGGTTGCAGTATATTGGAGCTGGTTGAAAATGGAGCTTAGAAGACGTGTTTCACTCAGGAGATAACAGAGTATGCTAGCAATGTCCAGAAGATAGACACTACAAATGATGCTAATAAGATGGTGAGAAAACATGAATAATTGTGTTTACTACTTACCTTGAAAAAAGGATGGGTGGTTTAGTATATTTCTTTCGTTGACCATAAATGTTAAAAACAAAAAACTATCGTGGATGTAGATTTCAGACACTGGAGTGATGGGACGCTAGACATGACATGGATACTGAGATCTTAACGGTGAGAATTAAACTTGTTACTTTCGTGATGGATACTAGCTGATCACCACACTTTCTCTGTCAGACAGGCAGTAATACCAGGAAGATGCTCTCTACTTTAACCTCTTGCTTGGACAGGGGCAAACTAGACAAACAGTCCTCACAGTTGAGATGTCTGTGAACGTCAGAAAGTAAGGGGGTTGGGATGATAGACATGACATACTAGCTAAACACCATGTTGTCTCCTTGGACATTTTACAGTCAGCCGCCAGGAAGATGTCTTCTACTTTCACCTCTTGCTTGGATGGATGAGAAAAGTGGATAAACAGTCCTCACAGATGAGATTTCCTCTGAGTGATGGGGATGTTGGACATGACATGGATACTGATCTTAACGGTGAGTACCCCGTGGGTACCCGGGTTTAGAATAGGTACCCTGCATCCTCCTTGCATTTCGTAAGAGGCGAAACAATGGAGGCAACTCGTTTGCCGTGAGTTGCGACTCGTGTCGATGGAAGACGGGATCCTGGAGGTTGAGGTTTCTGGTGAGTTGCGACTCCCATGATATCCAACACACCTCTTTGGCCCTTATTTCATCTAGACGAGAGGTCTGAAAGGCTCGTTCAGATCAATCGGCTGGTCGCGCCTAGCCCTATGTGTCCGAGGTCTAAAATTGATGTAACTATATATTTTGTATTTCCTTAGTATTCTCATTTTCTTTTCACATCAGAGTTGGACATTCTACTATTACCTCGGCCATAGTAAGCGGCGGCTCATGGGTCAATCAAGTACGATTTTATCATGTTTGAGTATATCATCCCTGTATCTCTGTTGTACATCTACCTTTTTTGGTATAGCTCTGTACATCCCCTCGTTGGGCTCCATGGTGGGTGGGGAGCAAGGATGACGAAATATAAGACTAATATTATGGCTTCCCATACAAACAAACGAAACCGTTCAGAATCAGACTCGGAATCAGACAATTTAGACCCTCATCAACAATCTTCATCTGACATAAACAACGATTGGAATAAATTTTTTGAAATAATTCCAACAGACGACAGCCATTCCATTACTAAGCTCTCACCCTTTACAATTGACAAAACAATTAAGGGCATGGTTGGTATCGTAAAAACTATCAAAAAACTTAGAAAACCTCCTGTAGGTAGTCTACTTATAGAAGTGGCAACAAAATCCCAAAGTGAAAACATCATTAAAGTAAAGCAGTTGGCTAACATCCCTGTTAGTGTCAAACCACACAAAACCTTAAATAGCAGCAAAGGTGTAGTGAAAACACGTGAATTAGATGACTTAACAGAGGACGAGATATTAAACCACCTAGCAGAACAAAAAGTTACTAGCACTAAAAGGATTACCTTGCGGAAAAATGATACAGTTATTGCTACAGGCACATACATCTTGACCTTTGGCACATCCATACTGCCAGACTTCATCAAAGTTGGATACCTCAGGATAAAAGTCGAAAAGTTTATTCCTAACCCCCTGAGATGCTTTCAATGTCAAAAGTTTGGACACGGTCAACAGGCTTGCAGAGGAAAACCCCACTGCTCTCGCTGTGGTGAACCTGACCACAATGAACAAGACTGTCACAGAGACCCTAAATGTAAGAACTGTCAGGGCGACCATATGGCTACATCAAGAAACTGTCCTGTGTGGAAAATGGAAAAACAAGTCCAACAACTAAAAACTATGAACAACATCAGCTATCAAGAAGCCAGGGAAATGGTAAAAACCAGCACGTTTAACAAACCTACATATGCAAAAGCAGTGACAAGGCTTAAAGAAACACGCAACATAGAATGCCAAACAAAACTTACTTGGATTACAACCGAAAGACCAGTAAATTACATACAAACCATAGAACCAAAACGACCCGAAACCAACTCAATTAGTTGCCAAACTGATCCAAATATAGAATTCACTGACCAAAGAAACCTCCAAATCAAAACTCGCTCTACCACTAGTGGGATAATAAACCAACCATCCACTAGTGGTAAAAAGGAAAATCCTTCAGGAAAACAATCCAATAAGAAAACCAACCCTGAATCAAATAGTAGATCCAAAAAAGGCAATAATATTCCAATTAACACCCAAAACCAATATAGTAATTTAGACGATGAAGCCGAAGTTGACATGGAAGTTTATTACACAGAATTACAACAAAAAAAGACTGACTCAAAACATAGGATAAGAAGCAGATCCCCGAGACCCAAACATAAATGATTTAGGTCTTTTTTAACTCTTTTTTAACATAGTTCGCCAATAACGTAAATGAATAAAACTAAAATCATTCAGTGGAACTGTAGAAGCTTTAAAGCCAACCTTAACGAAATTAAAATATTAGCACAAACACACAAGCCAGCTGTGTTTGCACTTCAAGAAACTCATCTAAAGGAAACCGACAATATCAATTTTAAATCATATCACATGTACAATACCTATGACCCTAACAAAGATCGGGCCAAAGGAGGCTCATCATTATTAATACAACGAGGCATTATCCATAGTCATATACCTCTTAATACCAACCTACAGGCTGTTGCAGTCCGTACTACTCTGCATAAGACAATCTCCATATGTTCTATTTATATACCACCAAGTCTTAACCTTAAATAAATCACTAAAAGATATATTCAATTTACCCCCTAATATCATTATCGCATTTCTTAAATCATCTGAATTTTATTACATCTTCTGATTTTTCCACCTTTTTTTGACAAATTCCGAATATAACTGGGGAGTTATACCGGGGGCCCTACCAGTCCTGGAGGACGGGCGTGGAAGATTGACCAGACACTCAGTACCATTGTCCTTTTGACACCTGGAGGTAAGAGGACCTGTGAACATACCGGCGGGGTTCGGACCCTTAAACTGCTGGGAAACGGCCAACCTTGCAGGACCCATTGGGCAGGCTGCTGTGTGTCTGGGGGGATTTTCCTGTGACCCGCCTCCCAAGGGATCTCCCTCGAAGACTGCCCAGAAATAGTCTATCACTTTCAAACATTGTCCTACAAATTTTCAATACATACCTCATTCGTCACTTACGTGATCATCTCTTAAACCAATTTTAAGTCTTCTTACTTGTCACGTCCTTTATGATCTAATTATTTTTGACTAAAATTTATCTGTTTATGTATTAATATCATCCCGCCGTGAATATGGCCACTGATGCCGGCTCGGCGTTAAACTCAAATCCATCCATCCATCTTAATGGTGAGTAATAATTAAACTTATCACTTTCATTATGGATACTAGCTGATCACCATGTTGTCTCTGTCGGACACTACATACAGACAGTTACCAGAAAATCTTTTACTTTCACTCTATGCTCTGAACTAAAGACACTGGAGTAATTACATGTTTGTTGATTTCAAAATGTCCACAGAGAGACAATGTGGTGATCATCAGTTAGTATCCCTATGAGTGACTGTTAAGTAAAGACTATTTGCGGTGACACCATGTGAAATTCTCAATTGAGTAGTAAGACTAGTGAGGGACTGTTAAAAAGGAAATAAATTTATTTAACAGTACTATTTTCTTAATGCCACAAGAATGAGTACAAATTTGTAAGGTCCCAGCTAAGGAGTGCATCTTATTCAATCTTCAATCATTCTCATCTCTGTGGGGTCTATACAAGGGTGGGTGGGTGGTTTAGTGTATTCCTTTTGTTGACCATAAATTATTTTAAAGACAAAATACTACTGTGGATCTAGATTTAAATTGTATTAGAAATATATTTCTACTTTACTCAAAATAATTAAGGACCAATAATTAAACTAAACCTTTCACAGATAGATTTTCAGTGAACATTTCTTGATAGTGAATTTGAGCTGAAGTCTTTTCTTCTTTCAGACAGTTTACACGCATCTTACAGGAAAATATCTTCCACTTTCACCGCTTGCTTGGACAGGGCAAACTCGGCAGACAGTCCTCACAGTTGAGATGACCTCTGGACTTCAGACACTGGAGTGATGGGATGTTAGACATGACATGTATACTGATCTTAACGGTGAGTAATTAAACTTGTTAATTTCATGATGGATACTAGCTGATCACTACACTTACTCTTTCAGACATTCTACAGGCAGTGATACCAGGAAGATGTCTTCTACTTTCACCTCCTTGCTTGGACAGGGGCAAACTCGACAAACAATCCTCAGTTAAGATGTCTGTGAACTTCAGACAGGGGGTTGGGACGACGGACATGACATACTAGCTAAACACCATGTTGTCTCTTTGGACATTTTACAGTTAGCCGCCAGGAAGATGTCTTCTACTTTCACCTCTTGCTTGGGTGGACGAGAAAACTGGATAAACAGTTCTCACAATTCAGATTTCCTCTGAGTGATGGGATGGCAGACATGACATGGATACTGATCTTAACGGTGAGTAATTAAACTTTCATGATGTATACTAGCTGATCACCACGCTGTCTCTGTCAGACATTCTACAGGCAGTGATACCAGGAAAATGCTCTCTACTTTCACTTCATGCTCTGAACTAAAGGCACTGGAGTAATTAGATGTTAGTTGACTTCAAAATGTCCACAGAGAGACAAACATGGTGATCATTTAGTATCCCTATACAGGGGTCGAAATTAAATGGATTTTCATGGTAGCCAGCAGGGCTAGTAACACAAATTTTTTAGTAGCCCTGATTAGATTTCAGTAGCCCAAAAAAAGAGCTTTATTCTGTAATTCTTTGTTCAGGCCTATACATTGATTTCATGTATTGTAGGCCCTATCACCGTGAGAGTATGAAGTATAGATAAATGTACTAAAAATATGAAAAACTAAGGAAAAAATACCTCTGAAGTTAGCTTTGAGTATGTTTTTGATGTTTTAGAAATCGCTATCACTAATGTCCGATTCGTCTTCTGTGACATCCCCATCTGTGTGCTCTTCACTGAGATTCTTTCCCCAAAGATCTGATATGTTGCTCACTTTTCTCATGAGCATTTAAAGATGCAACTCTAAAATGAGTGCACCCCACAACAAATGCAGATTTCTTATCCTCGGAATTATATGCAAATTTTACGCACCACTTGCAATACATCACATTGTTTTTATCATCGTAGTTCAACCACTTACGGTCATTCTGCCATGCCCTCTGGAATTTCCGTGTTCTTATTTGTTGTTCATAGGATCGACTTGTTTCCAGATCCTTGTCATCCCCGGCCACTTTTTGTTTTTTCGCGGGAGGTACAGGTTTCACTCTTTGCAAAAACCGCCACATGCTTGCTTCTGTACTGTTGATATTAGTTAGCGAGCGGGCTTGACGACCACAAACTTTCAATCAATCACAAATCAGTAAACCGTACCGATTCAGTATAGTATAGTGCGCAGATAATTATAACGCGGCATGTTCTTCGTCCGCACTGTGCCTAGCCTTGAGTCAAGGCGAGCATGGCACCCCGGATACTGGCATATAGACGACACGAAAGTCCACCACAGCGCGCCAGTAACCGGGGTGCCACGCGCGCCTTGACTAAAGGCTACACTGTGCCTAGTTCTCACCTCAGCAATCTGATTAACTGCTGAACGAGTGCGGGAACCAGTTCGGTATACAAAGCTGGGTGTGTCATTAGATATAGACACCGTGAAATTGTGCACGTGCACAGGACCGAATATTCCGCTGCGCACACTCTACAGTAGGGAAGCAAATTTTTAGGTGAGCAGTATTTTATGTGACACCGTCACTGGAGTGCATGGCATGCCGCGCCGCTCCGTGCGGGATCGGACCGCGGCCGGACGTACCGCTGTACGATCGTCAAAGGAATCCATGGCCGATGCATCTCTAGCATGTTTTGATGCAACGGCGAGTTGACAACAAATTTGTCACTACTGATTACAAAGTAAAGAGCCGAACCTTATTGTCAGACAGTTCATTATTATTTGTGATGATGCATTTTTACTTTATTTTTCCACTAGCCCGCCGGGATATCAAACTGGAAAAAATAGTAGCCCGGCTGTAAATCCAGTAGCCCCGGGCTAGCGGGCTACCGGCAATTTCGACCCCTGCTATAGAAATAGTTATAACTGAGGGACTGTTACAAAGGAAATAAATTTATGATTTCCCTAATGCCACAAAAATGAGTACTAATTTGTGAAGTCCCATCTTACTTAATCCTCAAACTTTCTCAACTCCCTGGGGAGTATACAGCTCTGTGCTACCATAACGCTTCAGAAGCTTTTTCAAACAATATCAACCTCTACCCTCCTAGTAGCCGTTTCTATTCCTGGGTGAAGAGAAACAATTATGTACAGTATTCAGTGTCTTACTCAAGGACACAAGTACGATATATGGTCACAGCCAGGATTGGAACCCACATTCTGATGACTCGGCCATCAGGTAGAAAGAAATAATGGGAGTCATTTTGTCATTTTGTTTGAGCCACCATTACTATTTGGCTGTGTTCTTATCTTTATAATAAAGTTGTTTTCCCATGTTGATAAGTGTGATATTTGACTGCAGTTCATTGATCTACAGATCCTTAAACTATCATAGTGACATTGGTTATGTCTTTCATGACTTGTTCTTATGTATTATATACTCTTCAGGAGCTGCAAATTGATTCAAAATCATGCAAATCACCATCATGTTCATCACAATTGCTGTTCAATCAAAATAACATTTTTATAAAATCACTTATTACAGGTTGCAGTATATTGGAGCTAGTTGAAAATGGAGCTTAGAAGATGTGTTTCACTCAGGAGATAACAGAGTATGCTAGCAATGTCCAGAAGATAGACACTACAAATGATGCTAATAAGATGGTGAGAAAACATGAATAATTGTGTTTACTACTTACCTTGAAAAAGGATGGGTGGGTGGTTTAGTGTATTTCTTTTGTTGACCATAAATTTTAAAAACAAAATACTATCGTGGATGTAGATTTCAGACACTGGAGTGATGGGATGTTAGACATGACATGGATACTGATTTTAATGGTGAGAATTAAACTTGTTACTTTCATGATGGATACTAGCTGATCACCACACTTTCTCTGTCAGACATTCTACAGGCAGTAATACCAGGAAGATGTCTTCTACTTTCACCTCGTGCTTGAAAAGGGGCAAAGTAGACAAACAATCCTCACAGTTAAGATGTCTGTGAACTTCAGACAGTAAGGGGGTTGGGATGATAGACATGACATACTAGCTAATTAACACCATGTTGTCTCCTTGGACATTTTACAGTCAGCCGCCAGGAAGATGTCTTCTAATTTCACCTCTTGCTTGGATGGATGAGAAAACTGGATAAACGGTCCTCACAGATGAGATTTCCTCTGAGTGATGGGGATGTTAGACATGACATGGATACTGATCTTAACGGTGAGTAATAATTAAACTTATCACTTTCATGATGGATACTAGCTGATCACCATGTTGTCTCTGTCGGACACTACATACAGACAGTTACCAGAAAATCTTTTACTTTCACTTTATGCTCTGAACTAAAGACACTGGAGTAATTACATGTTTGTTGATTTCAAAATGTCCAGAGAGAGACAATGTGGTGATCATCAGTTAGTATCCCTATGAGTGACTGTTAAGTAAAGACTATTTGCGGTGACACCATGTGAAATTCTCAATTGAGTAGTAAGAGTAGTGAGGGACTGTTAAAAAGGAAATAAATTTATTTAACAGAGTAATCTTTTCTTAGTGCCACAAGAATGAGTACAAATTTGTAAGGTCCCAGCTAAGGAGTGCATCTTATTCAATCTTCAAACATTCTCATCTCTGTGGGGTCTATACAAGGGTGGTTTAGTGTATTTCTTTTGTTGACCGTAAATTATTTTAAAAACAAAATACTACCGTGGATCTAGATTTAAATTTTATTAGAAATATATTTCTACTTTTCTCAAAATAATTAATGACCAATAATTAAACTAAACCTTTCACAGATAGATTTTCAGTGAACATTTCTTGATAGTGAATTTGAGCTAAAGTCTTTTCTTCTTTCAGACAGTTTACACGCATCTTACAGGAAAATATCTTCTACTTTCACATCTTGCTTGGACAGGGCAAACTCAGCAGACAGTCCTCACAGTTGAGATGACCTCTGGACTTCAGACACTGGAGTGATGGAATGTTAGACATGACATGTATACTGATCTTAACGGTGAGTAATTAAACTTGTTAATTTCGTGATGGATACTAGCTGATCACTACACTTACTCTTTCAGACATTCTACAGGCAGTGATACCAGGAAGATGTCTTCTACTTTCACCTCCTTGCTTGGACAGGGGCAAACTCGACAAACAATACTCAGTTAAGATGTCTGTGAACTTCAGACACGGGGTTGAGACGACAGACATGGCATACTAGCTAAACACCATGTTGTCTCTTTGGACATTTTACAGTTAGCCGCCAGGAAGATGTCTTCTACTTTCACCTCTTGCTTGGATGGACGAGAAAACTGGATAAACAGTTCTCACAGATGAGATTTCCTCTGAGTGATGGGATGTCAGACATGACATGGATACTGATCTTAACGGTGAGTAATTAAACTTTCATGATGTATACTAGCTGATCACCAAGCTGTCTCTGTCAGACATTCTACAGGCAGTGATACCAGGAAAATGCTCTCTACTTTCACTTCATGCTTTGAACTAAAGACACTGGAATAATTAGATGTTCGTTGACTTAATGTCCACAGAGACACAAATGTGGTGATCAGTTAGTATCCCTATAGAAATAGTTCTTACTGAGGGACTGTTAAAAAGGAAATAAATTTACTGTTTCATTAATACTTCATAAGGATGAGTACAAATTTGTGAGATCCCAGCTAAGGAGTGCATCTTACTTAATCCTCAGACTTTCTCAACTCCCTGGGGAGTATACAGCTCTGAGCTTACCATAACGCTTCAGAAGCTTTTTCAAACAATAACAACCTCTACCCTCCTAGTAGCCGTTTCTATTCCTGGGTGAAGAGAAACAATTATGTACAGTATTCAGTGTCTTGCTCAAGAACACAAGTACTATGGTCACAGCCAGGATTGGAACCCACATTCTGATGACTCGGCCATCAGGTAGAAAGAAATAATGGGAGTCATTTTGTCATTTTGTTTGAGCCACCATTACTATTTGGTTGTGTTCTTATCTTTATAATAAAGTTATTTTCCCATGTTGATAAGTATGATATTTGACTGCAGTTCATTGATCTACAGATCCTTAAACTATCATAGTGACATTGGTTATGTCTTTCATGACTTGTTCTTATGTATTATACTCTTCAGGAGCTGCAAATTGATTCAAAATCATGCAAATCACCATCATGTTCATCACAATTGCTGTTCAATCAAAATAACATTTTTCTAAAATCACTTATTACAGGTTGCAGTATATTGGAGCTAGTTGAAAATGGAGCTTAGAAGATGTGTTTCACTCAGGAGATAAGAGTATGCTAGTAATGTCCAGAAGATAGACACTACAAATGATGCTAATAAGATGTGAGAAAACATGAATAATTGTGTTTACTACTTACCTTGAAAAAAGGATGGGTGGGTGGTTTAGTGTATTTCTTTTGTTGACCATAAATTTTAAAAACAAAATACTATCGTGGATGTAGATTTCAGACACTGGAGTGATGGGATGTTAGACATGACATGGATACTGATTTTAATGGTGAGAATTAAACTTGTTACTTTCATGATGGATACTAGCTGATCACCACACTTTCTCTGTCAGACATTCTACAGGCAGTAATACCAGGAAGATGTCTTCTACTTTCACCTCTTGCTTGGACAGGGGCAAACTAGACAGTCCTCACAGTTGAGATGTCTGTGAACGTCAGACAGTAAGGGGGATGGAATGATAGACATGGCATACTAGCTAAACACCATGTTGTCTCTGACATTTTACAGTTGGCCGCCAGGAAGATGTCTTCTACTTTCACCTCTTGCTTGGATGGACAAGAAAACTAGACAAACAATCCTCACAGATGAGATTTCCTCCAAGTGATGGGATGTTAGACATGACATGGATACTGTTCTTAACAGTGAGTAATTAAACTTGTCACTTTCATGATGGATACTAGCTGATCACCATGTTGTCTCTGTCGGACATTACATACAGACAGTTACCAGAAAGATGTCTTCTTCTTTCACTTCATGCTCTGAACTAAAGACACTGGAGTAATTACAGTTTGTTGATTTCAAAATGTCCACAGAGAGACAATGTGGTGATCATCAGTTAGTATCCCTATGAGTGACTGTTAAGTAAACACTATTTGTGGTGACACTGTGTGAAATTCTCAATTGAGTAGTAAGACTAGTGAGGGACTGTTAAAAAGGGACTGTTAACATTTCAAAATGTCCACAGAGAGACAATGTGGTGATCATCAGTTAGTATCCCTATGTCCACAGAGAGACAATGTGGTGATCATCAGTTAGTATCCCTATGTCCACAGAGAGACAATGTGGTGATCATCAGTTAGTATCCCTATGTCCACAGAGAGACAATGTGGTGATCATCAGTTAGTATCCCTATGTCCACAGAGAGACAATGTGGTGATCATCAGTTAGTATCCCTATGTCCACAGAGAGACAATGTGGTGATCATCAGTTAGTATCCCTATGTCCACAGAGAGACAATGTGGTGATCATCAGTTAGTATCCCTATGTCCACAGAGAGACAATGTGGTGATCATCAGTTAGTATCCCTATGTCCACAGAGAGACAATGTGGTGATCATCAGTTAGTATCCCTATGTCCACAGAGACAATGTGGTGATCATCAGTTAGTATCCCTATGTCCACAGAGACAATGTGGTGATCATCAGTTAGTATCCCTATGTCCACAGAGAGACAATGTAGTGATCATCAGTTAGTATCCCTATGTCCACAGAGAGACAATGTGGTGATCATCAGTTAGTATCCCTATGTCCACAGAGACAATGTGGTGATCATCAGTTAGTATCCCTATGTCCACAGAGAGACAATGTGGTGATCATCAGTTAGTATCCCTATGTCCACAGAGAGACAATGTGGTGATCATCAGTTAGTATCCCTATGTCCACAGAGAGACAATGTGGTGATCATCAGTTAGTGTCCCTATGTCCACAGAGAGACAATGTGGTGATCATCAGTTAGTATCCCTATGTCCACAGAGACAATGTGGTGATCATCAGTTAGTATCCCTATGTCCACAGAGAGACAATGTGGTGATCATCAGTTAGTATCCCTATGTCCACAGAGACAATGTGGTGATCATCAGTTAGTATCCCTATGTCCACAGAGAGACAATGTGGTGATCATCAGTTAGTATCCCTATGTCCACAGAGAGACAATGTGGTGATCATCAGTTAGTATCCCTATGTCCACAGAGAGACAATGTAGTGATCATCAGTTAGTATCCCTATGTCCACAGAGAGACAATGTGGTGATCATCAGTTAGTATCCCTATGTCCACAGAGAGACAATGTGGTGATCATCAGTTAGTATCCCTATGTCCACAGAGAGACAATGTGGTGATCATCGGTTAGTATCCCTATGTCCACAGAGAGACAATGTGGTGATCATCAGTTAGTATCCCTATGTCCACAGAGAGACAATGTGGTGATCATCAGTTAGTATCCCTATGTCCACAGAGAGACAATGTGGTGATCATCAGTTAGTATCCCTATGTCCACAGAGAGACAATGTAGTGATCATCAGTTAGTATCCCTATGTCCACAGAGAGACAATGTGGTGATCATCAGTTAGTATCCCTATGTCCACAGAGAGACAATGTGGTGATCATCGGTTAGTATCCCTATGTCCACAGAGAGACAATGTGGTGATCATCAGTTAGTATCCCTATGTCCACAGAGAGACAATGTGGTGATCATCAGTTAGTATCCCTATGTCCACAGAGAGACAATGTGGTGATCATCAGTTAGTATCCCTATGTCCACAGAGAGACAATGTGGTGATCATCAGTTAGTATCCCTATGTCCACAGAGAGACAATGTGGTGATCATCAGTTAGTATCCCTATGTCCACAGAGAGACAATGTGGTGATCATCAGTTAGTATCCCTATGTCCACAGAGAGACAATGTGGTGATCATCAGTTAGTATCCCTATGTCCACAGAGAGACAATGTGGTGATCATCAGTTAGTATCCCTATGTCCACAGAGGGACAATGTGGTGATCATCAGTTAGTATCCCTATGTCCACAGAGACAATGTGGTGATCATCAGTTAGTATCCCTATGTCCACAGAGAGACAATGTGGTGATCATCAGTTAGTATCCCTATGTCCACAGAGAGACAATATGGTGATCATCAGTTAGTATCCCTATGTCCACAGAGAGACAATGTGGTGATCATCAGTTAGTATCCCTATGTCCACAGAGAGACAATGTGGTGATCATCAGTTAGTATCCCTATGTCCACAGAGAGACAATGGGCCGGATAAATAAAAAGTAGCAATTGCTTTTACTAGTCATTTTCTTAAATCTTCATTAATAAAAGTGAGCAATTACTTGCAAGTAATTGCTTCCAGTAGTTAGCAAAAGCAAGTGCTATGATTTTTAAGCAATTACTAGAGAGATTAGCACTTGCTTGGAAACATATAAATAAACCAGACCTTTTACTAATGACTTGTAGCACTTGCTAATATTTTTACAAGATACTAAATGAGGAGCTTACGCATTTGCTAACACTTGCATGTTGCATTACTCCTGCCATCATGGCTGAGTTTATGCATGTAAGGGAACATGAAAAGGTGTACAATGAAAGAATAAATCGTGATGAAGTCAATCATACCAGATACCGGAAATTATTTCGGTTCAATTTTGAAATTTTGGAGTGGCTAGCAGCAGTCGAAGTACTTGGTTTGAAACCAGCAGAAATGGCGCATGGCATCTTCGTAATAGTCGGGTTTTCATCCCCTTTGAAGATGTTGTACAAATCTTGTTCCCATGGAACCAAAACAATCTTCCTATTTCCTGTTTGCATTCCATCTGATTTCTTCTTCACGTGACTTTTCATGTTTGCTATCTTTTTCAAAATTTGCTTCTCATCCATAGCTTTACCTGTGTTGGTAGCAATTGACATTTGTGTTTTTAAGTGCATTTGCCTTCATGTCTTTTACCCCCGGCAACTGACTTTTCTCGATTAGAACAGGGTACTCTTTGATTATACTAACGAACAGTTCGTTCAAAGATTGCTCACTATTTGTACCACTCCCCAATTCTTCGGCAGCATCCATGTTGCTAACACATGCCTCATATACAACCACTAGGCTAATCGGAACTGACCTCCCATCATTGTTATACCCATAAGCAATTGCTAACCACCCAAGCAACAGGTGCTAGTCAAAGAAGAAGGTTATTTATACATTTTTAAGCAATTGCTTAACCTTAAGCTTTTACTTGTTAAGCAATTGCTATTGCTTGAGCTTTTACTAGATAAGCAATTGCTAACTTTTATTTATCCGGCCCAATGTGGTGATCATCAGTTAGTATCCCTATGTCCACAGAGAGACAATGTGGTGATCATCAGTTAGTATCCATATGTCCACAGAGACAATGTGGTCATCATCAGTTAGTATCCCTATGTCCACAGAGAGACAATGTGGTGATCATCAGTTAGTATCCCTATGTCCACAGAGAGACAATGTGGTGATCATCAGTTAGTATCCCTATGTCCACAGAGAGACAATGTGGTGATCATCAGTTAGTATCCCTATGTCCACAGAGAGACAATGTGGTGATCATCAGTTAGTATCCCTATGTCCACAGAGACAATGTGGTGATCATCAGTTAGTATCCCTATGTCCACAGAGAGACAATGTGGTGATCATCAGTTAGTATCCCTATGTCCACAGAGAGACAATGTGGTGATCATCAGTTAGTATCCCTATGTCCACAGAGACAATGTGGTGATCATCAGTTAGTATCCCTATGTCCACAGAGAGAGACAATGTGGTGATCATCAGTTAGTATCCCTATGTCCACAGAGAGACAATGTGGTGATCATCAGTTAGTATCCCTATGTCCACAGAGACAATGTGGTGATCATCAGTTAGTATCCCTATGTCCACAGAGAGACAATGTGGTGATCATCAGTTAGTATCCCTATGTCCACAGAGAGACAATGTGGTGATCATCAGTTAGTATCCCTATGTCCACAGAGGGACAATGTGGTGATCATCAGTTAGTATCCCTATGTCCACAGAGGGACAATGTGGTGATCATCAGTTAGTATCCCTATGTCCACAGAGGGACAATGTGGTGATCATCAGTTAGTATCCCTATGTCCACAGAGGGACAATGTGGTGATCATCAGTTAGTATCCCTATGTCCACAGAGGGACAATGTGGTGATCATCAGTTAGTATCCCTATGTCCACAGAGGGACAATGTGGTGATCATCAGTTAGTATCCCTATGTCCACAGAGGGACAATGTGGTGATCATCAGTTAGTATCCCTATGTCCACAGAGGGACAATGTGGTGATCATCAGTTAGTATCCCTATGTCCACAGAGAGACAATGTGGTGATCATCAGTTAGTATCCCTATGTCCACAGAGAGACAATGTGGTGATCATCAGTTAGTATCCCTATGTCCACAGAGAGACAATGTGGTGATCATCGGTTAGTATCCCTATGTCCACAGAGAGACAATGTGGTGATCATCGGTTAGTATCCCTATGTCCACAGAGAGACAATGTGGTCATCATCTGTTAGTATCCCTATGTCCACAGAGAGACAATGTGGTGATCATCAGTTAGTATCCCTATGTCCACAGAGAGACAATGTGGTGATCATCAGTTAGTATCCCTATGTCCACAGAGGGACAATGTGGTGATCATCAGTTAGTATCCCTATGTCCACAGAGAGACAATGTGGTGATCATCAGTTAGTATCCCTATGTCCACAGAGAGACAATGTGGTGATCATCAGTTAGTATCCCTATGTCCACAGAGAGACAATGTGGTGATCATCAGTTAGTATCCCTATGTCCACAGAGAGACAATGTGGTGATCATCAGTTAGTATCCCTATGTCCACAGAGAGACAATGTGGTGATCATCAGTTAGTATCCCTATGTCCACAGAGAGACAATGTGGTGATCATCAGTTAGTATCCCTATGTCCACAGAGAGACAATGTGGTGATCATCAGTTAGTATCCCTATGTCCACAGAGAGACAATGTGGTGATCATCAGTTAGTATCCCTATGAGTGACTGTTAAGTAAACACTATTTGCGGTGACACCATGTGAAATTCTCAATTGAGTAGTAAGAGTAGTGAGGGACTGTTAAAAAGGAAATAAATTTATTTAACAGAGTACTCTTTTCTTAGTGCCACAAGAATGAGTGCAAATTTGTGAGGTCCCAGCTAAGGAGTGTATCTTATTCAATCTTCAAACTTTCTCAGCTCTGTGGGGACTATACAAGGATGGATGGGTGGTTTAGTGTATTTCTTTTGTTGACCGTAAATTATTTTAAAAACAAAATACTACCGTGGATCTATACTAGTCAAAAAAAGAAACGTAACACTTGAATTTTTCCTTTAAGTTGTTTGGTAGCCAGTTCATAATGTTCCAGTATTGATGATTTATTTAACCACGTCACAAGCCTTCTAATAGGCCTTTTCAGCGCTCGATACGCATCACTGATTTCCGACATTGGGCGGTTTCCTGATTTTGACGGAACTGTGAATAAAGTCTTACGTAATGATAAAGTCTGGGATTTGTTTGCACATGCAGGTAGTCAGTCTACCCACGTACCCAAAACCTGACTTTGTTTTGCACTGTACGTTCACAGCAGGATGCCACGGCTCTCTGTTACAGACCGAGGGCGTGCGATTGGGATGCTCGATGCAGGTATGGCTGCCCGAGCCGTTGCTAGGGAGCTCAATGTGAATGCATCCACAATTGTTCGACTCCAACAACGCTATCGAACCACCGGAAGCACATCTGACCGTCGTAGGAGTGGTCGCCCACGTGTAACAGATGAAAACCAGGACCGCCATATTCGGCTGCAGCACTTACATAATCGGTTCCGAACTGCTCGCCAAACGGCAAGAGAAACTCCTGGCATCCATAACAATCGAGTGAGTGACCAAACCATTCGAAACCGTCTTCATGCTGACAACCTCAGGTGCTGACGACTGTACAGGGGACCGCAGCTGACAAATGCCCGGCGAGTGGCACGACTGCAGTGGGCCAATCGCCATCGGAATTGGACCCAACGAATGTGGAACGAGGTTCTATTCTCTGATGAGTCTAGGTTCTGCCTTTCACATAACGATGGTAGAGCTCGAGTCTATCGCCGACCTGGTGAATGATACAGCGATGCATGTGTGGTAGAACGTGACAGGTACGGTGGGCCAAGCGTCATGGTGTGGGTCGACGGTCCCCTCAATGCCCAACGATACAGAGATGAGATCCTCATCCCAGTGGTCGCGCCGTACATGCAGGAACATGAGAATTTGCGTTTATTCCAAAAGGACAATGCCCGACCTCACGTTGCTTGGGTGATTCGGAAGTGGCTTCAGCAGGAGGAAATTGACACTCTACCATGGCCTGCATTTAGTCCGGACATGTCACCCATTGAACATGTGTGGGATGAACTCGGTAGATGCATTCATGAACAACAGGTACAGCCCGTCACCGAGGACCAGTTAACTGATGCTCTAATGGAACAATGACGACGGATGCCGCAGGAATGTATTCGGAGGCTGGTGCGCTCAATGCGAAGTCAAATCCATGCATGCATAGACGCTAGAGGGGGGTCATACACGTTATTAAGACTATGAACTGAGGGACAAATAAAAATGTTATGGATATTTTGTAAAAACAAGGAA
>CM055818.1:3124888-3146654 GCA_029582265.1 Zoroaster sp. YZ-2022 | reverse complement strand
AGGCTCAAGTAAATCTTCCTGAAACCATCTCAGCCCCTGGGAGTATACAGCTCAATTGCTGCCAGTACAGCGCATATAGGGCTAATCAACCAACTCTGCCCTCACAGGTACCCATTTAACCCTGGGTGGAGAGAAGCAATTATGGTTAAGTGTCTTGCTCAAGGACACAAGTGTGACGGCTGGGACTCGAACCCACATTCTGCTGCTAACACCAGAACTTGAGCCCGGCAAGCTAGACCGCTCGGCCACGACACTCCACATGAA
Source organism: Zoroaster sp. YZ-2022 (assembly GCA_029582265.1). NCBI lineage: Eukaryota > Metazoa > Echinodermata > Asteroidea > Forcipulatida > Zoroasteridae > Zoroaster > Zoroaster sp. YZ-2022. The sequence goes on along the minus strand of CM055818.1, from coordinate 3,146,390 downwards.
TACAAACAATATACAATATACAATAATAGCATAGGAAAAATTGTGTGCTGAGATACATGTACATGTACCTACAATGCAATTACAAATATACATCATCTTTGAAGAATTGTGACATAAGATGAGTTTTAAGCATTGACTTAAATCTCAGTTATACCATGACAAGATTTGAGTTTTGTTGGAAGATGATTCCAGAGTCTCGGGCCGCGACAGAAAAAGACCTATCACCCCAGTTCCGTTTTGAAGTTGGTTCCTTTAGGAGTGACATGTTGCTGAGCGCAAATTGCGTGATGGAGTGTAGACTTTAAGCAGTTCAGAAATATAAATTGGAGCAATGTTATTAAAAGATTTGTGAACAATTAGCATAAGTTTAAAACAATTCTCTGTGAAACAGGAAGCCAGTGCAGTTCTTTCAAGATTGGTGATATGGCATGACTTTCTTGACAAAGTCACAACACGAGCTACTGTGTTTTGTATGTGCTGAAGACGAGATATTTGATTCTGCGGGAGACCGTAGAGTAGAGCATTCCCGTTATCGAGACGTGATGTGACAAACGCATGTATAATTTGTTCAGCAGCACTTTTATTCAAGTATTTCCTTATTCGGCTAATATTTCTGATATGAAATGATGATATGCGAACAATGTTGGAGATATGAGGTTTTAAAGTCATTGTCGAGTCAAATATAACACCCAAATACGTGCTTGTGATGAGGGGGTTATCTGCGAGTCACCAATTGTAATAAATGGAAGAGAAACTTTAGACAATTGCTGACGTGATCCAAATAGAACAAATTCTGTTTTTTCATCGTTCAATTTCAGGAAGTTTTGTCTCATCCAACTTCGAATCTCTTGAATACATTTCTCCAGTGTTGTAATGCAGGAATCGGCAGGTTCTTGAGAAGATTTAAAAGTAATGTAAAGCTGCGTGTCATCAGCGTAGACATGGTAATTTAAATTATACTTCAAAATGATATCACGAACTGGAAAGGTATAAACAGTAAACCACTGTGGGCCGAGCACGGAGCCTTGGGGTACAGAATAGTCAAGAATAACAGGCTCGGAGATAGCGTTACCAATACAAACATGCTGCGGCCTATTTAAAAGGTAGGACCTATACCAATCCAGGGCTGTACGTGTCATGTATTCCAAGATGATATTGAATGCGGGAGAGAAGGATTTTGTGATCGACCGTGTCAAAAGCGGCGCTTAAGTCTAACAAAACTAATGCAGTGATTTTTCCATCATCCATGGCAGATAAAATGTCATTGTTGACGCGGAGAAGAGCAGTTTCCGTTCCATGAAATGGTTTATAGGCTGACTGAAATGTGTCTGACAGGTTATTAGCACGAACATGGTCAGAGATCCGTGATGAAACAATTACTCGCTCGATTGTTTTTCCAAGGTACTTTAAATTCGCTACTGGTCGGTAATTTTGAAAACTTCCTTGTCCAAATTGGGTTTCTTCAGGAGAGGTTTAACATGAGCAACCTTCTGGCTATCAGGGAAGCAACCTGAAGAAAGAGATCTATTTACAATAATTGTGATATACTTAGCAAACACATCAATATTTTGTTTTATTAGCGAAGTTGGTACTGGGTCAAGTTCACATGATTTTGATGGCGATTTCATGATGAGTTTCTTGATCTCCGTAACACTAGTAGGCTCAAACATAGACAGTCTGCATTGTATATTGTGGATTCTTGCGTGACGGTGTTTGTGATAGAATGGCAGGTACTGGGGGAAAAGAACGACGGATATTCTCAATTTTTGTGACAAAAAAGTTTGAAAAAGCATTTGCGAGGTCCTGATCGGAGTGTGTAGATGGAAGCACTGGAGTTTTGGGTTTATGAAGCAGCTTTTCAACAATGTTAAAGAGTTTTTTCTGATCGCCAGAGCTCTCTTCCACAAGAGATGAGTAGTGAGTTATTTTTGCCTGGTTAATCATGTTCTTCACAATAGCACGTTGGTTACAGTATTCTTGCCGATGTACTCCAAGTTTCCCATTGTCACACCATCTTCGCTCAAGTTGATGACGGCGGATTTTCCTTGCAGCACGGATATCATCATTAAACCAGGGGATTCAGATTAGTAAGTTTAACAGTTCGAGTTTTTTGCGGAGCATGATCGTCCAATATGTTACGGACAGTAGATTCAAATAGACTGACACAAGAATCCAGCTCACCATCTTCAAGGTTTACATTTTCCAGTTGAGATTCAATATCATGACATAAATCTTTAATATTTACATTTTCCAGTGGCGAGTAGTTACAGAAATGGTAGGTTTGGGAGGTTTGTTAAGGTTCATATTTACCATGATTGCATAATGATCAGATAAGCCAGGATGGATAGTTATATTCGAGATGAGAGGTGAAGTATTTTCACAAGTTATCATGAGGTCAAGACAGTGACCATATCGATGAGTGGGTGCTGTGATATGCTGGATAAGTCCATGAGCAGAGAGCAGATCTTTAAACTGATTTGCATAATTGTTTGAAGTGATGTCCATATGAATGTTAAAATCGCCAGTTAAAATAATGTCAGATGGGTGCAAGAGATAATCCACAATTAATTTCTCAAATTCCTGCAGAAAATGGAGAATTTTACATGTTTACCATCAGCATATATTAACAAGGCGAACAGATCTAGAGTTGCACGTTACCTCAGCATGCAGAGATTCAAATGTTAGGTAGTCAATGTTAACATTTTCATACTGACAGATAAACTGACCTAAATAGAAGTGCAACCCCTCCACCGGTCTTTTTTGGTCTGGGGATATGATGGAGAGAGTAGCCAGCAGGGGTGCACTCACGGGGTAGCAAGTCATCATTAGGTTTAAACCATGTCTCGGATATAGCAACAAAATCCAAATTGTTTTGAAGTACAAAGTCAACAAATTCATCCGATTTGTTACATATGGATTGAGTGTTCAAGACACAGAGCTGAAGTTTAGACTCATCATGAACTTTTGGAGTTGGAAGTTATGCCAATGTCGCTTGTTGATGTGGTTATAAAGTTCACTGTTGGGGTTGGTGAGGCCGGAGTGCTAGTTGTGTAAGTCTGTCCATTCTACGGCGACCAGCTGTTTTACCTCTATGTGTGCGGCGGTATGTTTGGAGTTGATTGGCAAGTATCCAAGACAGTTCAATTGACTCAATGCTGAATAAGATAGCTAGCCGCTGCATCAGTACATGGAGTATTGCGAAGATTGAGTAGTTCATTACGTACGGCTGTAGGAAATTTTATGGAGCTGAGTGGCGTTTGTGGGTGTGTTGTTCAGTGTTTCAGGTCCAGGGTTTGGGTTTATGTCACCAGAAATTAAGAGCTCCAGGTGAAAGTTGGCAGATGAATTATCATAATATGAAATAGGACAACTCAAGAATTTAAGATGGCGGATTTTTTTTTTTTAGCATACAAGATGTAGGTTGCATGAGTCATTGAGACACAATGGTCCAGATAGCAGGAGTAGAATAAACAGGATGTAGACCTCCATTGTCTAATCACAAAGTTGTTGATCCAAACAAAGGCTTGTGGTCAAGCTACAGGTTATAATCTGAGTCAGAGTTGACTGCACAAATAAAATGGAGATCCAAGATGTGTATAGACAGTAAATTCTTACAGCAAAGACAGACAAAATATAACAGTTTTTTCACTTATTATAAGAAAACAAATGTACCAATACTCACATAAAACGTCCAGTAGATTCCAGGTGTAATAAGAAATCCACTTGTATAAAAATGAAGACAAACTAATTGTAGCTATATAAAACACTTAATTAGCACAAAAACTGGAGAGCTGTTATGAGTGGCTGCTTGCTAGGCGCTCCACCATAGAGAAATGTGGCTCAACACAAAGGCGTTTGCCTATAATGTCAACACGTCATCATAAACTGCAAGTTGTGTCCCTCAAATAAATGACATGTGTCCAAAATAAATATGGAAATTAACGAACCAACATGTTTTTCTCATCAAACAGTGAGTATTTGCCAATACATTTAAGCGTGGAGACCTTTTCTTTTGACATCTTGTTTAAGAAAAATTGACTGTCTGGCATTTAAGCGCATTTCAACTTCAAAACGGGTACAACATTAGCAGCTTTGTGGGATTTATGTCCAATTGTTCGCCAAGTTTGTTGGCCTTTTGTCATCCATTACATTGTTCATATGCAAACTTTCATGCTCGTAATTAGTGAGATATCGATGTCCGGACACAAACGTCATCCGCTCCATGTCAGAAGGGAGTGGTGTACTAGACAAGCTGGGACTGTCGCCAATACAATCGACCGAGCGCGGCACCACAATGAACAAATTACGCCATGGTTGGACTGGGAAGCAAATCACACAAGCCGCATCTCATGGACTTGTTTCATTGTGAATTGCTCTGAAGATCCTTCACGAGTGTTAATGGCACATTCCGATATTATGCGTGTTAACATTGGCGTGCAATATCTATGGATAATAATACAGTTTCCCAGTTGTGTAATATAAACCGACACTGACGTTGACCTGATACTTATGACACACTATGTAATAATGTAGGTGCATAAATTATGTGAGAACGAAGAATTAACATTCGCTAAAGTCTTAAAACAAATTGAGAAAATGATGAACGTTCATTCAACACCTTAATTGTCGCTCAGACCAAAACCCCACAACCTTAAAGGTTGTATACAATTCATCTTATTCATGAGTTATTATTATTATTATTAATCATTTCTGGTAATGAAACCAAGGGATGCCTCAGAAAAGCGCACTTAAGCACTGTAAGCTCGAAAGCCTGAGGAAACCTGTAAACAAGGGCGCTTGCAATGTGAACCAGAAACACCGGGGTAAACCCCTTACACTTCCACGATAAGTGTTCTGGGTTCTTTTACGTGCATTACTTAATCTAGTACACTGGACCTACGGCTTAACGTCCCATCCGAAGGACGAAGCAATTATGGTTAAGTATCTTGCTCAAGGACACAAGTGTCACGACCGGGACTCGAACCCACACCCTGCTGCTGGCAACACCAGAACTTGAGTTCGGTGCGCTAGACCGCTCGGCCACGACACTCCACCTAAGTTAACCATCTTACGTCTTATTCCGTGAATACAAGAGGTTGTGCACCTTTACATGCTCATTATAGTAACCTGCCTAATTTTGTCTGTTTACAGGGGCAACCTCGCTTTCAAACGTCGTTGAATTTTAAGTAAATTAATGAAAATAGCTACATCCATTATTTATTCCTTTTGTCAGGAACGAATTTTTCTTTGAAACTATCAGATTATTGGGCCTTCTCGTTGATAATTAATTGCATTAATCGCCACTGTTTTTAGTGATGGCCACCGCAAACTGCATGGTGTAGGCTATTATGCCCTATACACGGGCATGTGTGTCTACTTTTCTAGTTTTTTAATTTTTTTTTATCATAGGCACTTCAGTTGATTTGGACTAATGAATGTTCTCACAGCAAACGCCTCCGCATGACAATGAAAATGAGAGTTGTTCATATTAATACTATCTCAGATGGGCCTTGGGTAGGGCTAAGATTAGAGTCAGTACCATATAGCGCCCGTCACGATGACTATTTTTGGAACATAAGGCCAATGTCACATTCAAACAGTGGGATTCATCAACCCATTGTTCACGTGTTCACGTGTTCACGTGTTCACGTGTTTACGTAGGTGATTTTGTGCGGGTACCAATGATTTGATAGTTTCTCCAGAAGTGTGTCATTGCTATGTATTTCGTGTCAGGCGACATTACCCTGACTGTGTACTGAGCCTATATATCATGACAACAAACCATAAAATCTGATATTCTTAGATGTTAGCAGAAAATTCTTTATTTAATTTTTTAAATAAATAAGGCACTTGACGTTACATCTCAAGTCTTATTCATCTGTAAATTATTTAAAAAAAGATTGATGTTACGTTGAGTACAAAATGTACAAATTCTACAAACACACACACACACAATTTTGTACTCTTAATGTCATTAACCCTCCTATGCCCAGGCTGAAATTTGGCCCAGTTAGCACCGCACCCACAGAGATCACTTGAGTATTTTGGTTGCATTGCCAATTGTTCACACATGTGTATTTTGGTGCTGGAGATAGTGGCAAAGTCAAACACACTTGTGTATGTCTTACAAGTTATATGCAGAGTTGCATAAGTTACAGTTGAGTGAATTTGATTTGACCTCCTATCATAGCCATCATGTGCTTGCATTTATTTGAGTGCACTGCACAAAGTCAATGGGTTAGTAGTGACATAAAAGTTTAAACAAGTAAAAAAAAAAAAAAAAAAAAAAAAAAAAATCAACAGAATTATTCTTTCTTCGAAGATGAAAGTACTACAGGCGGTAATTTTTCAGGATACATGCACCAACTGAACACCAAATAAGCTGTAATAACTTGTTACTTTGGTAACCTAGTTTACCTTCCTTTAAAGTAGGTTCGTCTAAATTATATTTCATTTGTTTAAATGTCGACTCAAAAGGGGATATTTATTCATATCTGTTGAACACATGATGACTGCTCCTGACTTATACCACATTCGTCACCAAATACCAGAAAGTTTTACGGCTGGGTCACGGTCATGCGCCATGGGGATTGAACTCAAATGCGTTTGAAGCGAGGGGACACTGGATTTCACTGGGTGTATTGGCCGAAAAATGCAAGTAAGTTATACAGTTCACATTCGTAGCAGGGGGAAGGTCCTGGGAGAACCATGCTCCCACCTGTTAATATTGTTATTTACTTTGTAACCTTTTAAAAAACCATGATTGGAAATTTGCGAGAAGCCCCCCCAAAAACAAAAAAAATTCTCCGATTTCTGGTCTCTGCGCGCGTCACCTCAGAGCCACGCGTCGGCATTTCTCTTTTTCTTTTTTTTTGCTACGAAACGATGTCCAATTGCAGCTAAAATTGCTGGATCGATTGGAATTCTACCGCGCTGTGTTTGAAACGACTTTTTCACATAGGGTATGAACATTTGCCCGATTTGTGAGGCCTCTTAGCTACCGTACTTTGTATATAGGAAATTGGTCTGGTTCCAATAACCGCGTATACATGTATCACATATTTCACTGATTGGCAAATATATATATATATATATATATATATATATATATATATATATGCCTATATTATATATTAAAAAAAAAAAAAAAAGCGTCACCGCACCGATTTTGAAACCGATCTTTTTTGCCTAACCTATCAAAGGGTATTTTTCTCCTAGTATAAATAATACCCACCACTGATGACAAAAGTTGAGCCCAAAAATGTGATCTTTGAGAATATCTTGATTGACTGTCCAATAATATGACATCGTGACTCTTGAACGACTGAGGCCGAATCCCACCTAAAAAAAAAAAAAAAAAAAACCAAAACCCCCAAAACTAGAGGTATTGAGTTTGTAGAAAACAAACTCGGGGTGTTCAGAGTGCATCATATGTGATGACGTCATCACCTAAAGTTGTTAAAAGACAAGAGTTACTTCAGAGTTTTCATAATATATAATTAAAATAATATAATGTGCTATTGTTTACTGAATACATTAACTTCCAGTTCAGTCATCCCATATAATTTTAAATTCTTCCAACCGTAAGTTCCGGTTCAATCATGTGACGTCATTCATACTTCACAAAATGTTTCCTCATAATATGGGTGTCAATTGTGCCAAAAATTGGTAAAATTCTGTCTTATGTTTTCTCAAGATAGCAAAAAGTGACTTTTTAAAACCTGCCGCTAGAGGGCGCTGTTAAGAGCGATGACGTCACCAAATATATTTTCGAAAAGAGCAGATCCCACTTCACATATAAATCCAGAATGCTTTTTTCGAATATCCTTTCAGATTTGCGTCAATTTATAAAGAGCTTTTTAAACTTGAACTTCCAGTTTGGACCGGAAGTAAGGGTCAGTAGGGTCATGTCTGTGTATCAAATGTCGAGTCCTCCATGTTCTGTATGATTATGAAGGAATCAAGAAATTATCTATTGTGGTTCACGAGATATAAAATATTGATTTAATTATAATTAATTACGTAATAATTCATTAGATGACCTCACCATGACGTCACAACGTTACCTGGAACTATATGTTAAGGTCTAACTATGTGTTAAGTTTTAAGGTTCTTTGAACTCCGCAACTATGTTTTGGCTGTACAAATACATTTTACAGAATAGTGATTCAGAATATTTCTTCACTTAAACTTCCAGTTTCGAACGGAAGGAGAGGTCAGATTGAGGTCACGTCTGTGAACAAAATGTCACATAATTCAAGATCTTTCAGATGATGCAAAGATTGTCAAAATATCTTTGTGGTTCATGAGATATGATTTTGTGAAAATATTAAACTTCGATTTAGCGTAATTCGATATCTGATGATCTCACCATGACGTCACAACTTAGTATACAACTACATGTTAAGGTCTTACTATGTGTTAAGTTTTAAGGTTCTGTAAACTCTGCAACTATGTTTTTGTCTCTGGATAAGTCTTATTGAGAAGGAGAAGTCTAAGGAGGAGAAGTAGGAGGAGGAGAAGAAGGAGGAGAAGGAGGAGAAGAAGGAGAAGGAGGAGAGGAAGAAGAAGACCTTTTTGACTTTTCAAAAGAAAACTTTATTTACAAAACAGAACAACAATACAAAATGTACAAATAAAAGAATAGTAAACAATGTTTAACCAAAATTAGTAGTATACAAAATGACTGTAATAAAAACTAAATTCGGTTTACATTGTTAACAAAAGTAATAACAAAGATACATTTGTAAATGAAAAACAATAATACATTTATAAATCATAAGAACAGTCGACAATAAACAAAGGTTGAGTGGAAGAAAGGAAGAAAAAGGAAAGGGCTCCTCTAAAAGGGAGACTGCAAGCACCATGGTGCAAGCAGACTCCCCCGAGGATCACCGGGGTGGGGAGCCACTGGCATTACTGGTGTGGGTCTTAAAACCCACTCCAGCGGCTCCAAAAGAGAAAGGAAAGAGAAAAGGAGCAGAGAGAGGACCCCACTCATGAACAGTAGCATACGCCTTGCCTCCAATCAGAGAGAGATTGGAGTAGCTGTTCACAAGGTGGGTCGAAAAGGGGGAAAGGTGGACCGAGAGGGGTCAGGCAGTAGGATTAGATCAACCATGTCAAAATATCATTATCAAAAAGTAAAAGGGCATTATTGCAGCACCGTTTTTTAAGAAAAGTATTAAAGTCGTTGCATAAATTATAATAGGTAAATTCAAGAAGGATTTTATTTTTCAGCCGATGCTGCCAGATGATAACGGGGTCCGAAAAATGGGATGTCCTATATAAATAGTAAATTATGTTTTTACAACTGATGATGAGGAAGTTGGCAAGGCGAACTGCCTCCCTGCTGCGACCTTTAGCGTGCGGAATCAGTGCCCAGTAGATGTCAAAGTTGAGTTGAAGAGACGGCAGAAGACGGTTGAGGAGTGAATGTAGAAGACTGAGGGCGGGCTGTATTGCTGGGCACATAATAAATAGATGACGGATCGACCCCTTCTCTCCGCACCATCCGCAGGAAGAAGAGATGTCCGGATTTAGATGATGGAGGACGGCAAGGGAGGGTAAAACATTATGAAACAGTTTAAACTGTACATCACCCTCCTTTTTAGAAATTGGTAGTTGGTAGATTTGTTCCCATTGAAGTTTAGTTGAAGAGTCGAGAAAGCCAATATTTTTCAAGTGTGTAGACGAAAATGAAGAATCAGAATTGATTTCTTTGTTGAAAATGACGTAGAGATTTTTGGATGGTGCGGAGAGTCCATTTTCAGAGGTAAATTGAAGATGACTGGAGAGTCGGGACGAAAGGAGATATTTTGAAGTTGAGAAAATGACAGTTAGAGTCGAAAAATTATGTCTCGAATGAGATTAATGTTGTCATAAATTGAACGTCATGGGACGCAATAACTTTGGTCTTCTTTGATGACGATGCCAATAGATTGTTTCAGCCTGTTGGCAAGCAACTGGCAAAATTTTATAATCAGTGTTTAGAAGGGAGACAGGGCGCCAATTTGCGATGTCGGCCAAGTCTCCCTTCTTAGGGAGCAGAGTGATGACAGCTCTACGAAAGGAATGAGGTAACGACCCAGAACATATAGAATATTGCAGAACTGAAAGAAAGTCATCTTTAAATATAGACCAGAAGGATGAGAAAAATTCGGATGTGAGTCCGTCAAGCCCGGGCGTTTTGTCTTTGCCAAGTTGCTTAACAGCGAGGTTAAGTTCTTCGAGAGACAGAGGACTATCAAGGTCCTCTGCATCACCGGAGTCTAGTTTAGTTATATCAGTTAATAACAATCGAGGGCACTCTCGTCTGTTGGAACTCGGCTGTAAAGTGTTTTATAAAAGTCGCGGATATGCGCTTTTATATCACCTGGGTCTTCGGAGACAAGACCAGAAGGGAGACGGATATGAGAGATATTTTTAGAGAGCGAATTTGATTTCTCAAGATTGAAGAAATAAGTGGAGCACGAGTCAGTCTCATTTGTATGTTTAAAACGAGATCTGACGAGAGCGCCCTGTGCTTCAGTTTTGAGAAGATAATTTAAATTGTTTCTTTGTTCGGCAAGAGTATCTCTGGTTTGAGGCGTTAAGTCTGGCGCAGACTGAAGTTCATCAATTTTTTGGTTTATTTCTAGAAAAGCTTTTCGTTTTTCTTTGGCGATTTTGGAGCCGTACATTTGGCTTAAAGATTTAATGTGCGACTTCCCGAAGTCCCACCAAGAAGCGAGGCTAGGGAAGTCGCACTTTTTCGCTTTCCAATCTGTCCAAAATTGCGTTATGATATTGCGATAATATTTATCTTCAAGTAGAGAGTTATTAAAATGCCAATAGGCGCTACCCTTCCGATTTTGGGAGGGGAGTTTAATAACAAGGGTGACCGCAGAGTGGTCGGACAAAGAACAGGGAATAATATGACATGTTTGAATGGATGACATAATACTAGAATGAACGTAAAAATGATCCAGCCTGGATTTCGAAACACCACACACGCTGGAGGGATTGTTTCTAAGCCAGGTGAATTTTTGTTCTAATGGGTTCAGTCTGCGCCAGGCATCACAAAGAGACAATCCATTGACAGCGTCTTTTAGAGCCACGGACACTTTATATCGGCGTTCGATGGGCATACACAGACGATCAATGGCCGGGATATCAGTACAATTAAAGTCACCTCCAATTATGACGACACCGTCACCGCAGCCGGAACAGTAGGTCAGTGGCGCACCCAGGATTTGATTGGGGAGGGGGGGGGGGGGCTCAAAATATTTTTATTTGAAATCCAATATAGGGGAGAGACATGGCTGACCCAAACCATAACCGCTGGCGCGGCTGCAGCCATGTCCCTAGTCGTGCTCGTCAGTGAACCTACGGCACATGTTAAATGTTTCCTGGTGGTTTCTAGTCATAAAAAGAAGACATTATGGCATGATTCGGACTCGTAGGGTTTTACCTTCCATATAATTTCCTCCTCTTGATGTAAAGAACTTGAGCTTGTTTCGTCTGCAAGATTTATATAGTTAAATACTTTCATTGCGTGGACGTAAAGTTTGTGATCATTCCGGGCGGAGCTAAATTTTTTCAAACACGAATTTGGCGGCAAAACCAAATCCCAATATTATCCAATCGGTGTTTGCTAAAAGAGTGTCACATAATCTTTGTAAATTAAAACCCAATCCTGGGCCATGGTGTACAAACTGGAAAGGAGTTGATTATAATGCGGGCGTGTTTAAATTTTACGAGTAACCTCAACGACAGTCAACGACCTCAACAAGAGAAACGGACAACAGAAAATGAAAATAAAATTAAAGCTGCTCCTGATCCGGGTGCACCAGGGCAGGGGGGAGGGGGGGTGAGAATGTGTAAAACTGATTTTTATATATACTGGTTTCACTTCAAGCTTACATGCACATGCATACGCAACGCCGTAAAATATAATAGTGAGTTGAATAAATGGAAAACTTTTGGAGGAGCTTGAGTCTCCTGAGTCCCCATCCTTGTACCACTGCCCTATACTCCTTGCCGAACTCCTCTGTAGACAAGACTTGGGATCAGATTTTGCTCTCTTTCCTGGCTCCTTCTTTAAAAAAATAAAACATCAGCGGGCCCTTGGGGGGGGGGGGGCACGAGCCCCCAAGCCCCCCCCCATGGGTGCGCCCCGGGAACTGTATTCAACAGAAGACGTAAGTAGACAACATATATTGGACAATGTTAATAAGGTTATGCTAGAAGAAGATATAACAATGGATTTAGAAAAGGAACTCGATGAACAAGAAATTATTATGGCTATTAGCCAAATGAATAAAGGAAAACCCCCAGGATTGGATGGATTATCAGTCGAGTTCTACTAAACCTTTTGGCCTCTTTTAAAGAATGATTTTATGGACCTGATCAAAAAATGTGGAGAAATCAATAATCTTCCGTTATCTATGAATACAGCTCTTATCCGTTTAATCTTTAAAAATAAGGGCGAAAAGTGCAATTTAAGTAACTGGCGACCAATTAGTCTTCTGAACGTAGATTATAAAATAATAGCTAAAGCCATAACGAATCGTTTGAAACAAATCATGCCCGATATTATAAGCGATGATCAATCATGTGGTGTTAAAGGTCGAAATATACATGATAACTTAATGACCATAAGAGACCTGATTTTTTATGTAAACAATGAAAATAAACCTGCGGCTATTCTTAGTATTGATCAAGAAAAGGCTTTCGACAGAATTGAATGGACATATTTGTTCTCTATAATGGAAAAAATGGGTATTCCAAATGGTCTCATTAAATGGGTAAAAACTCTTTACAGCAATCCTTATACATGTAGTTCAATCGTAGTAAATAACTTCATCACTGAGCCATTTAAAGTAACCAGGGGAATCAGACAGGGATGCCCATTGTCTCCATTATTGTTTAGTATATGTGCAGAAGGACTAGGTAATCTAATAAGAAACAATAATAACATACGGGGTATCCAACTACCCCAGACTAATGAACATGTTAAACTCATTCAACATGCAGATGATACCAATTTGTTTATTAGTAATAACGAGGATTTTAAAGTTCTTCATGATATCTTTATTACTTACAGCAAAGGGTCTGGTTCTAAAATCAATACTACCAAATCAGAAAGCTTGTGGTTAGGGCCATGGAAAAACAGAACTGATAAACCAGGGGGGTTTTCTTGGACAAACAAAGGTTTAAAATTTTAGGATTTCTTTTGTTAACGAAGACAATTCCAGTAAACACTGGGAACCACGAGTTAACAAAATGAGGTCGGCTTTGCGCAGATGGAAAGGCAGACAATTAACTATGAGGGGAAAATCCATCGTCGTAAATAGCCTTATTGGTGCTGGTTTATCTTACTACGGTTCTGTTATTTCTTGTCCCGAAGAATATGTAAAGGAAATGGAAACAATTAAATGGTCCTTTTATTGGGATGACAAACCGGACAAAATTAAAAGAACAACAATAACTGGACAACAAAAATTCGGAGGGACTGGTTTAATCGACATCAGAAGGAAATTACAGGCACTAAAATTAAATGTAATTACTAAATATATGAAAAGCACTGGCAAATGGAAATATCTTTTTGATTACTGTATATCTCATGCCAGTGGAAACAACCAACTAGGTTGGTATATTCTCAACAATCCAAAGGTTATTGTTTCGAGTGCTCAAACCTTTTATAGAGATCTTATTCCGGTATTCCAAATAGCTGGAGGCGATTTTAATGAGACATTCTCCTGTTAATGAAACACGCAGTCTCCCCTTATGGAAAAATTCCATTATAACAGGACACCCAAATGTCGAAATGGACAGCAACATTTTAAAACCGCAAGGTATAACATGTTTAAATCAGGTGCTAATAAATGAAGAGATTATCTCACATGATATTTTAGCCCAAAAATGCAATATTTTACTTATTAATGCAGGAAGAATTGTAGCTGGTTTAAGGAAAAACATAAGAACGGAATACGTTAAAGAAAATAGGGAAGGCCCCCCAAATAATTGTCTATGTAATGCTTCTATTAACGACACTTTAGGCAACGGTAATATAAAAGTTTCAGACCTGAATGTTAAAATTATTTACTTAAATCTTGTACAATTGTATTTTACACCGCCAGTCGCTGAAAAAGCCTGGGAACGTACACTTAATCTTGTTAGTTCGCATCCTTGGGATACAATTTGGATAAATAATGGTTGTTCTCTACTCGATCACGACGATAGAAATTTGTGGTATAAATTAAAACAAAGAATTTTACCTACAAAAAATAAGCATGGGGATTACGAGTGACGACCTTTGTCCATTGTGCAACATAGAAAAAGAAACCATCGAACATGTATTTCTCACATGCTTGGTACATATAGATGCATGGCTTTTCGTTGAAAACTTAATAAAGAAATATACCCAAAAACAATGCTTCTATTTAACTGATGCAACGAGAATTTTAGGAATAGGTGAAAATGTTGATAACATGAGTATTTTTTTGATAGGTAGACTTCATAGAGTAATATGGAACATACGATGTGGCATTCAAATGGGTTTTCAAAGTAGAAACACTAATATTCTAATGGTGTATATAAATAATTTAAAGAAATTTATTAAGTTAGAAAAATCGAGGTTACCTAAATTTGTATTTGAATCAATATACGCCAAGAATTCAGTTTTGTGTACTGTTGTAAACAAACAAATTAAGTTTAAAATTTAAACAAATTAAGAAAGTATATATAGAATGTATATTAAGAATGTATATGCCTTGTAATAGCTCTTATTAAATAGTAAATAATTTCTTTAATTGTTTATTCATCTTTGTATCTTCATGTAAAACTTAATTTTTTTACATACATTTAAGTAATGTAATTTATTTCCTTTACTTTGTTATGGATAATTGATGGATTTAATGACCGACTAACTGATTGATTACTTGATTAGATTGTTAATGAGTTTGTTGATTAATTTTCTTTGTTATGGATAATTGATATATTGATTGGTTGATTAATTAATTAGCTAATTGATTGGTTGATTGATTAATTAATTATTTCTTTTCAAATGTAAATTTCATAAATGTACATATATTTGTTATTCATGTTAAAATTATGTATTGTATATACTTGAATAATACATGAATAAAAAGGAGTTTACAACTCCATGGAGAAAAAAAAAAATATTAAAAAAAAATAATAATAATGTGTGGACTTACACTGTCCAAAGTATGTTCACGCATGGGAGTCTTATTCTACCTCCATGGTTCACGTAACTAACGTTAGTTAAACAGGCACAATGCAACGACGAATGGCCAGCCAACCGACGCTTAAAAATGGCTTTTCTTGTATAAAACACGAAGATAAATACAGGAAATCCTCTTAAAAAGTAACATCAAGATACCTACCCTTTATGACTGTGTTGGCGATCCATTTTTACAGCCTAAAAAATGACGTCTGGGCCATGGGCACCACACACGCAAACAGCGTCGATATCGATTGTACATGTAGCTCCATTGTAACCAAAGATCGTGTTGCGCCTCATATTGCGCCTTGCGGCGCTATACGATCTTTGATTCTTTCATGCAACGTAATTGAAACGTTTTAAATATTCAACTTTTTAGCGTAATTCGACACCCGATGACATAATGATGACGTCACAGAAAACGGTTTCGTCAGCTTGTTATGTTCTGTTCATGTGTTAAGTTTGAAGGCTGTAAATGCTTAGCAAGGATGCCTTTGTTGCCGGACAGTCGCCACTGAGATAAAGAAGTAAAAAAAAAACTTTAAAAACTAGAGCTTAAGTGTTTGTTAGAACAAACACACGGTGTTCGAGTCAACTTCCGGTTCAATCAAATTATCATCGATGATGTCAATATCATATTGTGCAAGGGTTTATCGTCTTTTATAATAACAATATCAATTTCATGTTCAAAAGACATATCAATTTTGCATTACAATGTGTTGAATTTGAACTTATTGTTTGGACAGGAAGTAAAGGTCAGATTAGGTGGTTTGAAGGCCTATATGACCTCCTCATGATTATGAAAAAATAACAAATTTGTCAACTTATACATCAAATTGAAGCTATGAGATATGACCTTTTAAAATTCGTAAAATCGTTACTTCCTGTGCCACTAATTGGACCAATTGCCAAAGCATTTATGGTAATTCATTTTACAAGAATTACAAGCTATTAATGTAAGGAATTCAATTGTGTTTTTTGTTTTCTAATAGGTCATTTAGTTCTTGAGATATTGGCTGTTGAACTTGGAAAAGTTGTGAGATTTAAGCAATAAATTAGAAATAAACAAGTGTGACTTGGAACACTATGTTTTTATTTTAAATATTGACACTAGCCCAACACATGCTTTTCAAAAACCATGCTAGATGATAAATCAACAATCACTCATATGAAAATAGTTTGCCAGGGTTGTAGGTAGCCAGATCAACCTATTCAGCGTTATTATGGGCATAAAGTCACAAAGTTGATTTAGGGTAGAAGGGGACTACATGTATAGCAACTGGATTAAACTTGGCTGCAAATTCAAAGAGCACAAAGTGTGGGTTAAATTGTTTGGGGGAGCTGGGGGTTACTGAAGACACTGAAGCATGGAAGAGTATATAAATATTTGCCCTTTCCTTGTTTTTCCAACTTTACCAAGGCAAAGTTACCCTGTGAGGAGAAGAGTCTTTACACTCCTGAGATTTCCATTTCCATGTTGTGATTAATTTTTCCCGACATGGAACATAATAGAAAGTTAGCTAATAATTGTGCATTTCATCCATGTTCATGTAGCGGGTACCACAGAGTCTACTCAAAGCACAGCCGTATAGTAGTTGGGTGAAGAAGAAACAATACAGCTTACGTCAAATAGCTGATGTCTGCAGTCTTCAAAGCTTGTATGGATATCAGCTAATTAGCCTTTCATTAGAAAACAAGCTTATGACTACTACATGATAAAGTTGGAAGAAAGCTTGCATCCGTGCTTTCCATCTTCCCCTGCCCCCCCGCAGAAGAGTTGTCGAAAGTGAATAATTCCCAATTCAAACAAAATTAAATGTAATTATATCCACTGGATCAAATCTGATAATTGCTTGCCCTTTTCATTTTGTTCATGGAAAACCTTTCAATTTTAGATTTAAATGAAGCCAACATTGGTATTTATCTCTTGGTATTAAGTCTTGTACAAAAATAAATTTAATTGATGGACTGCATGTTTGTATACTGAGAGTGATCTATATTTATAATATACTTCACTTTCAGGCCAAGTTTATAACAAAAATATAATGATAAATTGACAATGATAGTAACACTGTAATCAAGCATCTCCTTTTTGTGACATGCTTATAAATTGTCTTTGTTTTCACCTAATCTGCAAATAATTAAAAAATAATTTATAAAATTTGAAAACAAATTCTACATTGATTTTACATTTTCAAGGTTGTACACATGATTGGCAAAATGTCTGTAGCTGCATCCATACTACAGAATTACAACCTAAAGATCAGATGCCATTTTGTACATAAATGTTTAGACATTGAAATAATCAAGTGTTCCATCGGTGCTTGTAAATTGCTAATAAAACAATGAAATACATATTTATTTTAACTGTCTGTTGGGTTTCATGACTTGACTTTTGTGGTTACACATTTCCCTCCCCCACAATCAATTGAAAACACTTTGTTGACTTGTAACCTACTTGTAACCAATCTAGAAATGAGTGTACATGGTCTTACACATGTAACAAGTGAAATGACTTCAGTGTAAATGAACCCAACTATGATCCTTTGTTGACAAGAAAACAGAAACAATCTGCATTTACAATAAATGTACGCTCTGTATACGTACGATTTAGTGACAGTTCAGAATGGGTGACATTCAGGGGTTGTCATTGGAATCGGTAATTTTGGAATAAAATGCCTGCCCCCTCCCCCCAACTTCTTGGTGATGGCATGTACTGCCACTGGTGATGAACCAACACATTTGTTTTCTAAAATGTTTTGGCTATCATTGCAGCACTATAGAATCCAAGAACTAGGGAAGGGGAGGGGCAAACAAGCAATAAGAGTATAAGGGGCCCAAATTACCAATTCCATTGACTGACGACTACTGCTTCATTATGTCGAAAATCACACCCAGCATCAATTCTGCATAGCTGAAGTTGCAAGATGTTTCTGTCCTCTTTTTAAAAGAGTTAAGATTGAAAATAGGAGTAAGGGCTTATATTTAAATAAATGTCGTTTAACTGACATGAATTGGAAAGGTGGTTATCAGATACACCCCTTCTCTTGGACTGAAATGCCAGTACTGCTACAGCAAAAAATAATAACAAATTATACTAAACCTTAATTTGTTGTAATAAACAACCATTAAAACTAAATGAAATGTTCATCATTGGTATTTGATAATGAACATTAACTTCAACTGTGTAACACTTTAACATTAGATCTCCTGAAAAATGTATGTGAAAATCTGTGAAAATTTATTAAAAATAGGTGCTCCCCCTTGTGTTTCATAAAGTTATGTCATGGTAACTTCTTGAATTTTTCAATAATTTTTTTATATATTTTTTTGGTTTCTCTAAGATAAAAGCACTTTGGACAAATTAATTTGGAAATTAGGCATGTGTCCCAACCAAATTTTTTTTTTTGATAATATAAGAATCTAAACCAAAACAGAAGCTTCACTTTTCACCATTAATCAGGGTTTCACATAATTGCCAGGGACATTGTCATGATTGTGTTCATTATGTACACATGTACATCATGTTAATTCATTGTTATGTCTACCGATAGCAATGCAAATTAATATTGATCATGATTAAGATATTCACCCAGAATCCACCATGTCCAGGTAGATGCTGCTAAGCACCGGTTTGTTCAGTCTATGCCTTTCTCCATAGTTGATCGATGGTCTATCAAGCCTAGTAATAAGCATTTTTCCTAATTTTTTGGCCTAGTGGTACTGGTAGTCATGTACCTTGACTCCCCCACAATATTCATGACCGATGCAAAACAACAACACTGAGGACCCACACGAAATATAACTTCTTTGGCAAGCATCAAAACGCGAAACTAAATAGGTTTTTCTACAAATGTCTGTTCGTGCTAACAGTGTATGACTGTTAAGAATAATGTTATTTGTTCTACTTACAAAGATACTGTGACACAAAACCATGCAACAAAGACAGTTCAATGATGGGATTGCACCGACGCGTCGCGACATGATATCCGCTGCAGCGCGAAGTGACTGTGTATGATTTTCGGATACAGCGCGAAGTGACACATTGCAGTTTCCCGGCTGCGAAATTGACACCAATTGAAAATACTAATGCACAGTGGTAACACGAAGGATTCCAAAAAATGCGTGGTGCGTCAATTGGGAAAAGTGTAAGCTTTTTGTTAATTTTCGTTTCGTCGTCTGCTTTTTTGTTTTAGTTCGAAAAATGCCTCGAAAAACATCATTCCGGTGATAGAAAAATGGCATCAAGTTGATTTGGTTTCGTCAGCTTGTTATGTTCTGTTCATGTGTTAAGTTTGAAGGCTGTATATGCTTAGCAAGGATGCCTTTGTTACCGGACAATCGCCACTGAGAAGTAAAAAAAACTAAAAAAAGTACAGAAACAATAGGTGTTCGCGCTGCGCGCTCGAACATCTAAAAAACAGTACAAAAACAATAGGTGTTCGCGCTGCGCGCTCGAACACCTAAAAAAAACTAGAAATTTAGTGTTTGTTTGATTACAAACACTAAGTGTTTGTTTGATTACAAACACTAAGTGTTTGGGTTGTTTTAGTAAAGGTGAATCTTATCTAACTAACTTTAAATAGGAAAAATGGGATTGCACCATTTGTAACGTTATTCATCACTGTAATATTATTGTTTGGCCACCGTTATCCTGCAAATGTTGTTTTTCAGTTAAGATGGATACATATTTGTAAATAGATCATTTTAACTTTATCTTTTACTGATCTATATGTTGAGTCTAAGCTTTTCAGCCTGTCTTTTGTTAATCGTTTCATACATGTCCTATCTTAAGTTTTGTTCTGTCCAACAGGGAAAAGTACAAAAGCATTATGTTTTCTTTTTGTGTTTTTAATTAATAATTATATGTTCATGTTTTGAACACGTAACGTTATTGTGAAGCATTTGTTATTGTTGCACTATTTGTTTATTGTCGGCATCAAAATTGATGTTCCTATCAATTTTGATTTCAATTCCTAAAAGTGCACATAGTATATTGCTTGAAGAGAAATTGCTGGTAACAATTATGTAATAAAAAACATATGGACATGTTTGTGTCTCACTTGGGCTACATGTACTTTTTCAATTCTCGCACTGGTGAATGAAAATGCACACAACAACTATATGCATGTTTTGGACTAACGATTGACAAATATTGACAATTTTTGTACAGGAAAAACAATTTCAGTGAAACAAGTCAACAGAGATGAAGTGTCACTGAATGGGATTGTACCATCATTTCTCAATCATATGATTTACCGGTACCACAATTGCCATCATTGTTGGCATAATCATTAATGTGCTACATTTCAATTAAAATCATCATTTTGCCAAAAATTATTGTTATTATATTTGCTACATAGTTATGTATCACTGTAATAATTATTGTTTGAGTACAGTAATTTTATCCTGCAAATGTTGTTTTTCAGTTAAGATGGATACATATTTGTAAATAGATCAATTTAAAGCATACCTGTGGAGGGACAGACTTTTTATGCTTAATAATAACAAAACAACAAATGTTGGCAGATTGAGGTTAACCTAGCTCAAAAAAAACAGTATGCCCCTATGACAAGTTTGTGGCTACTACTAGCAGACTGTTTATTAAAAATAGGTGCTCCCCCTTGTGTTTCATAAAGTTATGTCATGGTAACTTCTTGAATTTTTCAATAATTTTTTTATATATTTTTTTTGTTTCTCTAAGATAAAAGCACTTTGGACAAATTAATTTGGACATTAGGCATGTGTCCCAACCAAATAATTTTTTTTGATAATATAAGAATCTAAACCAAAACAGAAGCTTCACTTTCACCATTAATCAGGGGTTTCACATAATTGCCAGGGGACATTGTCATGATTGTGTTCATTATGTACACATGTACATCATGTTAATTCATTGTTATGTCTACCGATAGCAATGCAAATTAATATTGATCATGATTAAGATATTCACCCAGAATCCACCATGTCCAGGTAGATGCTGCTAAGCACCGGTTTGTTCAGTCTATGCCTTTCTCCATAGTTGATCGATGGTCTATCAAGCCTAGTAATAAGCATTTTTCCTCATTTTTGGCCTAGTGGTACTGGTAGTCATGTACCTTGACTCCCCCACAATATTCATGACCGATGCAAAACAACAACACTGAGGACCCACACGAAATATAACTTCTTTGGCAAGCATCAAAACGCGAAACTAAATAGGTTTTTCTACAAATGTTCGTTCTAACAGTGTATGACTGTTAAGAATAATGTTATTTGTTCTACTTACAAAGATAC
>CM055818.1:3049376-3124388 GCA_029582265.1 Zoroaster sp. YZ-2022 | reverse complement strand
AGTGTAAATGCTGTAGCACTAATAATTAGTCAAAGTAGCTTTACGTGTTATTCATGGCTGACTACTGTGTTATTTATGTTTTTGTGGTCAGTTTCATTTCTCAACTGCTAGAGTAATCAGTTCAACGTAATCTTTCTTTTGTAAGATTATATACATAATGTTTATTCATGTTTGGTCCATAGATGAGATGAAGGGAGATGGAGACAGAGACGAATGCTCAGTTCATCATGTCACCTACGTATGTGAATGGGGGTCAGTAAACGGAAGCCTACAACATCCCACTTACTAGCAGACATTCCACTGAATAAGAATTTTCTCAAGAAGATTACCTACAATATCAACTTCAGGTTTGTTATGGGTGCCATCCAATCAAAAGTTTCTAGGAAGTATAGAGGACATGTCCTACTTTCAAGAACCTCAAAAATTTCCAAAAATTGCAGGTATAACATGAAAATGTTTCAAGGCAATTGACAGCCCTCAACCCCCCCCCCCCCCCACACCCAAACAAATTACTCTATTATAGTATTCTGTACTACCTTGAAAATGTTGAGATTTGAAGAACAGTAGGAGTAAGAGTAATTATCTTTCAAGAGTAGTAAATAGCATTGGTTCTGAGAAGAACTGGCAGTGACATTACTCTGTTTCAATCAGTATACTCTGATTGTCTTCAGGGGGATGAAGATGATCAGAGTATACCGATGGAAACTTCAAGTTATAGTTACATGGTGCTACTACAAACCTCATTATATGCATAATGATATTGACACTAGCCCAACACATGCTTTTCAAAAACCATGCCAGATGATAAATCAACGTGTAAAAACACTCATATGAAAATAGTTTGCCAGGGTTGTAGGAAGCCAGATCAAATTATTCAGTGTTATTATGGGCATAAAGTCACAAAGTTGGTTTATGGTAATAACTGGATTAAACTTGGCTGCAAATTCAAAGGACAGGAAGTGGGGGTTAAATTGATTGGGGGGGGGGGGGTTTACTGAAGACACTGAAGCATGGAGGAGCATATATACATTTCCCCTTTCTTTGTTTTTCCAAATTTACCAAGGAAAAGTTACCCTGTGAGAGAAGAGTCTTTTTTTACACTCCTGATACTTCCATTTCCAGGTTGTAAATAATTTTTCCATACATGGAACATAATAGAAAGTTGGCTAATAATTGTGCATTTTATCCATGTTCATGTATCAGGTACCACATAGTCTACTCGTATAGTAATTGGGTGGATAAGAAACAATGCAGCTTATGTCAAATAGCTAATGTCTGCAGTCTTCAAAGCTTGTATGGATATCAGCTAATTAGCCTTTCATTAGCTTTTAACTACTACATGATAAAATTGCAAGAAAGCTTGCATCCATGCTTTCCCTCTTCCCCTGCCCTCAGCAGAAGAGTTGTCAAAAAGTCAATAATTCCCAAAAGTAAGGCCACAAGTTGTAATTAGCCAATTGACAATTCATACAAAATTAAATGTAATTACATCCACTTGATCAAATCTGATAATTGCTTAGCCTTTTCATTTTGTTTATGGAAAACCTTCAAATTCTAGATTTAGATGAAGCCAACATTGGTATTTATGTCTTGGTATTAAGTCTTGTACAAAAATAAATTTAATTGATGGACTGCATGTTTTATATACACCAAGAGTGATGTTTATTTATAATATACTTCACTTTCAACTCAAGTTTATAATGAACAAAAATATAATGATAAATTGACAATGATAGTAACACTGTAATCAAGCATCTCTTTATTGTGACATGCTTATAAATTGTCTTTGTTTTCACCTATACTGCAAATAATTAAAAATCATTTATAAAATTTGAAAACAAATTCTACATTGCTTTTACATTTTCAAGGTTGTACACATATTTGTAAAGTGTCTGTAGCTGCATCCAATCTATAGAATTATAAGCTAAAGATCATATGCCATTTTTGTACATAAATGTTTGAACATTGGAAATAATCAAGAGTTGTATGGGTGCTTGTAAATTGCTAATAAAACAATGAAATACATATTTATTTTAACTGTCTGTTGGGTTTCATGACTTGACTTTTGTGGTTACACACTTCCCTCCCCCACAATCAATTGAAACCACTTTGCTGACCTGTTTAACCTATTGCAAACAATCTAACAATGAGTGTACATGGCCTTACACATGTAACAAGTGAAATGACTTCAGTGTAAATGAACCCAACCATGATCCTTTGTTGA
Organism: Zoroaster sp. YZ-2022; assembly: GCA_029582265.1. Taxonomy (NCBI): domain Eukaryota; kingdom Metazoa; phylum Echinodermata; class Asteroidea; order Forcipulatida; family Zoroasteridae; genus Zoroaster; species Zoroaster sp. YZ-2022. Next base: position 3,122,164 of record CM055818.1, on the reverse strand, counting down.
CAACAAAACAGAATCAATCTGCATAATAAATGTACGCTCTGTTTGTACGATTTAATGACAGTTCAGAATGGGTGACATTCAGGGGCTGTTATTGGAATCGGTAATTTTGGAATAAAATGCCTGCCCTGCCCTGCGCCCCCCCCCCCCCCCCCAGGTTCTTGGTGATAGCATGTACTGCCACTGGTGATGAAACAACACATTTGTTTTCTAAAATTCTTTGGACTATCATTGCAGCACTACAGAATCCAAGAACTAGGGAGGGGAGGGGCAAACAAGCAATAAAAGTAAGGGGCCCAGACATATGCTTGATTCCGAATTACCAAATCCATTGACCGAAGACTGGTGCTTCATTATGTCGAGAATCACACCCAGCATCAATTCTGCATAGCTGAAGTAGCAAGATGTTTCTGTCCTCTTTCTGAAAAAGATTTAAGAGTGAAAAGAGGAGTAAGGGCTTAGATTTAAATAAATTCAACATTATCAACAATCACTGTGAAATAAGGTAAAACATTGTTTAACTGATATGGAATGGAAAGGTGGTTATCAGATAGACCCCTTCTCTTGGACTGAAATACACTGCTATACATGTAGCAAAAAATAATAACAAATTATACTAAACCTTAAAATTATACTGAAATGTTCATCATTGGTATTTGATAATGAACATTAACTTCAACCCTGTAACACGTTAACATTAGATCTCACGAAAAATAACATAAAAACTAACCTGTGAAAATTTATTAAAAATAGGTGCTCCCCCTCGTGTTTCACAAAGTTATATCTGGTAACTTCTTGTATTTTTTACATAATTATTTTTTTCTCTCTCTCTCTCTAAGATAAAAGCACTTCGGACAAATTAATTTGGTCATAAGGCCTGTGTCCCGACCAAATAAAAATGTTTGATAATATTTTGAGAATATGAGAATCTAAACCAAAATTGAAGCTTCCCTTTCAACATTTTTTCCTGTCAAATATGTAGAGTATGTAATCAGGGGTTAGGGCAATTTCACATAATTGCCAGGGGACATTGTCATGATTGTGTTCATCATGTACTGTCTACCAATAGCAATGCAAACTATTGATCATGATTGAGATGCTCACCCAGAATCCAGTATGTCCAGACAGATGCTGCTAAGCACTGGTTTGTTCAGTCTATGCCTTTTTCCATGGTTGATCCAAGGTCTATCAAGCCTACTAGGCATTTTCCTCAATTTTTGGATGATCTTGGACGTCGACGTGCACCTGGTTGCAATCGAATCCAGGAATTCTGTGATCGTTCGTGTGTTTACAACGGATACAAAATGTACAAACTGGAACCTTGTTCCTCTTGTTACAATCACAACGGTGTGCAATGCAGAGGTACCAGTCTAAATACAATCTGCAAGACAACTGGAAATGCGTATACGTGACCTTTGACCTTATTGTTGTTTTTTGGACATTTCTCGGTAATTACACAATACCCGGATTTTGTTTTTTGAAGAAAACCTTCCAAAAATGATTATCTATCATTCAATCAATCCCATTTTTTGCACTTTTAGGGCGGTGTGTACCTTTAATTAAAGTTCCGTCAACAAGAGTAAAAACAAGATAACATGTTATTTGCTCTATTGATGTGTTAGGATAGTATGGTACTTTAAAATAATAGATACAAACATTAAAACTGAGTGTCATGTATTTACTTCCTGCTTCACCTGATATGAGGTTAACGATGTAACAAAATTACAAGGGCCGTGTCTTGTTACGTTGTGTAATATACTGACTAAAGTTAATGTTTCAAGTTCTGAAATCCAAGTTAGCACATGTTTATACATTCTTAATTGTTTTACTTCCTTCTTTAACCAAACTAGAGCTGGATAACCCATGTCCTACATGTATTTAGGACTTACAATGTACCAGATTCCCTAAGGGACACTGTTTCTTGTTACAATAAAGTGTGTTGCCAAGTGTTGTTTCTACTTGCCTTGATCATCATCACTTCATCCGTTATTAATCACTTCATCTGTTTTGATGTTTATTTTTATCTTTTACAACAAGTCCTTTGAACCATACCGGTATTCATTATCATGCCTTGCTACAGTAATTCTACATGTGTTTGTTAATAACCACATCAAATACTCAAAACTCAAAACCTTTTAATTATTACCACTAACCAATTATTTCTTACTAACACATATCACATGTTTTGTTCAAAGTTCGTTGAGGATCTGCTGGCGGTCCCCCAACTGATGAATGCATAATGCATTCCCTACATGTATTTTACATTTCCTCATGTAGGAGATCCAACCACTAGTTTCCTCCCTAACAAACTAACTTAAGGATCGAAACAGGCAAGGCATAACTTCCCAGAAGTCAAAGACATCTTTTTTCTGCCATGTGATTGATGATTCTTGTATAATTTACAGAAGTTGTGCATATCAAAAAAGGTATCAAACTTACCAAAAATCCATGATCCATACTTGTGTTCTACAATTATCATTTTGGGTTCTATTGGTAAAAGATATGCCTTGCCTGTCTTGGGGTATGTTACTTGAGTTCGACTTCATTAAAAGTCATCAGTAAATTTCAACAGTCCTCGTCGGGATGCTGGAACCGGGTGGCAAACTTTTTTGATGACATCTCCTTGCGCATACCAAACAAGACCCTGCTTCTCTGGCCACTTCCAGAATAGGCCGCTTTTCCTCAGGCAGTCTACTTCTGTTTCTGTTCCAATGATACTGGTGACAATACCAGGGTAGCGCACTCCACTGTATTCCACTACAACCCAATCCCTACATTTCCATGGTACTACAACTTTGTCATCACCTGTTTTTGTGGTAAAAACAAAATGAAAGTTAATAGTTTGTAATATGCATTTGTATACAACAGTTTCAGGGCTCGAAATAAGGTGGGCCAATGGCCCACAAAAAAAGTTTTCGTAATAATTATTAACAAGCTTGCTCATCGAAAACAATTGTCAATGTCACAAGATATATTTGATTATGTTCTTACTGCTGTATTGATAAACACGAGGCTACCAATTTGTTGATATGTTGTGCTGAATATGAATGAATGAATATGTTTACAATAAATAACAATATCAACGTACCGGCTGTAGCATCAGGCAGTTGCTGGGCTGGCATTTGAGGTTGGGTTGGCATGTGTTGCGGTGAGTTGTCTGTGTGAATTGAAAAGCATTACAGAATTAGGTTACTTGCAAAGTTCATAAAAGTCTTAATGTATACATATTAGCCTATAAGCTTGCTCATCAGTTGTCAGTGTATATTTTTACAATAGAATTATTCAACATCAACGTACTGGCTGTAGCATCTTGGAGGGCCTGCACAGCTGTTATGGTGGACAGTTCTTCAGGCAATTGCTGGGCTGGCATTTGAGGCTGGGTTGGCATGTGTTGCGGTGAGTTGTCTGTGTGAAATGAAAATCATTACAGCAATATTTAGTTTACAATGTCAGAAGCAATATTGGTAACCTCTAAGAGCAGAATTCACTTTGTATTTTAGTAAATTGTCACATTTGAAAATCATACCTGGCTGCCTCTGAAGCTGTGGTGGCTTGGTGAAGAGCGTCTTCTCCTCCCATGTCTTCACATATTCCTTGTTGAAACAGTCCCCCGACTCTCCGTCCTGGACACATGATGCACAGAAGCATGAAAGGTTTCGGTATGTGACATTTCCACCTGAAGACCCGGTAATGGAGTGAATTCCTCTTGTCCCCGTGATTGTCTGAAGGCCCACATCCTCATGCCCCCTTTCTCTGTTAACTTCTTCCACAAGGAACACTGACCGTTGAAAGTGAAGACATTTGCCTTCCTCGGGCATCTTGGTTATCTTGTCAGAGCAAAATTTAAACATGTCAAACGCATTTTGAATGACTGCTGTTCCTGCAGATATCGCATCTGAAGCCTGCCTCTTCACTACTGCACTTTCTCCGTCGCTGGGACCTTTCCCGTGCCGTGATCCGAAGAAATTATGCATCCATCAGAAAAACGAATCACCTGCCATATCACCGTCTTCTGCTGCAAGTGATTGATGACTTTACCATGAATTGGTGGACAGCATGGTAATCATGGCATTTGTCAGGGAATATAAACACAAGCGACTCTTGCATCACATCCTCACATATTTTGCATGCAAACAATCAGATGAACCGTTGCGCTGGCATGATGCCAGTGGACAGATTGAATCTCATCTTGAAATTGGCAAGTATAATTCTCCGCAAAATCCAGCACCATGACTACTGACTGAGGGGGGGGGAATGTTTTGCTACTTGACTAAACTGTTGGTTTTGCCATGCAGCGTTGAAAAGATGGGCGCTTAGTGGCTTGACTTCCTTTTCCAGTTCAGCGATGCACTCTTCCAGGCTTCCTTCTTTTGTGACTATATGTTGTTTGTGGATTGTCTTGCCGTCTTTCATCTTCTCTGCCACTTTCTCCCATTTTTTCCCATTTGACAGGCTTTTCTCCCTGCTTAGTGACTAAATCGCTCATGTGTTTTTGGATTTTGTTCGTGCCACACTTCACACACTCTCTCTGAATGCACGAACGCTTGTTGTACTTCTGTGTTCCGGTTTTGTCACACATCATCATCATCCTCCTCGATAGATGTTAAACTCCACGAAACTTGCTCTTCATGTTGTTAGCATGTGCTACGTGATTGATAGCATCAATTTTCAGGTCAATATTAGTACAATACTCACATAGGCAACCGCGATATTTAATTGCTGAAGCCAACTTGATGATGTGGTTTGGTCGCAATGCATAGAAGCTACTTGATCCGATTACTACATTGGGATATTTGCTTTTGAACTTTCTATACACAGTGGCCACAGGTTCTTGAAGGAAGCCAGTTTTCTTTAGAGTCTTTTTACTGATAAGTTTCTTATCTGGTAATTGAATTGCTGCTTCTTCGTAAACCTTTTCCACCAATTGCTTTGTGTGCTCACTGAGGGCACGCTTGGACTTTGAGTATGGATTTCCACTTCCTGTTGACTTCCTGAAGGTTTTGTGTGATACTCCACGGAGCTTACATGCCTTGCTTTTACATCTATATTTCTTCACAAGATTGCACGCTTGTAGTAGTGTACGTTTTTTTGTAAAATCTTTTTTGTTTCTACTGTATTTCAGATCATTTACTTGTTGAAACATTGACCGGGCAACAATGCTTCTGACTTCATTGTGTGCGCTTTCCAAACCATTCTTGGCCATGGCTTTACATTTACGTGGTGAAGCCTTCTGAATGACGTCAGATATCGTCTTTGCAAATCTGTTTGGAGACTTCGGCAGTCCTTTGAAGGCACGTGAAACAAATTTCCGCTGTGCTCCTGTATACTTAGGTGTTTGTAATGTTGTGATTACATCTTTGTCAAATTGCACACGTTCTTGTTGCAGTCGTTTTCCTTCCTCCTATATCCTCTTCTTTTCCGCCTCTTCATGCTTTAGCCTCCTGAACTCCAACAGATCCAATCTTTCCTGATGACGAAGCTCCCTGCGTCTTGCATTTACAGCTTCCCATCTTTCTGCAGTATACTTGGCCCTTTGTGCTTTTTTTCAATCGTTCCTTCTCTCTTTTTGCATCCTTCTGTTTCTGCTCAGCTCTAGTTAGGCGTCGATCATTTGTCTTCTGTTTTGGTCCTGGTGCTGGCTGCCTGGCTGCCTAGCTGCTGCTGCTGCTGATTTGTCGGCTTTCTGTCGCTTCCTCAGGTCTCTTATTCTATACTTAGTACTCTCATTACTTTTTTTCTTCTTCTCCTCTGTTAGGTTGAGTCTGTAACTCGCTCATACAAGCGATCAGTTTCCTTTTGCTTTTCATATTTTGAAGTATCTTTTTTCATTTTGTCTCCAATTAGGCTTCTTTTTTGGCCCTGATGTTGAATCAGATGAGGATGTTTCAGATTCCAATGTCTTATCTTCAGCAGTAGAGGATGCATTTGAAGAAGTTTGAGATGTGGAGGGAACATCTGTATCATCTTGGATAGCTCCATTCTGTTGACGACGTTGACGCTGACTGAAGCGCATCTTAATTTTAAGTTGCATGATTGTAAGGAATATCCTACAATTAAAGATACAAAATGACAGAAACATTAATTAAGATTAGACCTATATTTTTAACATCTATCCCTACTTATGCTTAGGACATCAGGTCATGTAAAAAAAACTCAAATGTATATCATCTGCACATTATTTTTTTTAAATGGGAAAAAATTTAAAAAGAGGGCATAAGATATTCCTATGGCAGAAACTTCTTTAAAAAATCTTTAAATCAAAATATACAAAATATACAAAAAAAATCTTTACATCCCACGTACCACAGACCACGAAAGCAATCCCTACGTGTCTTTCCTGCTATAGCAGGCGACATAAAAAGGGAGGCCTTTTTATGTCTTATTTATTTGCACAAATTGAAAATTTGGCTTCCGCAGCAGGGTACTGTTTTTTTGTTTTACGCGATGTCCTGTTACAATCGGCCCAATTGAAACCAAATACTATCCATAAAAAAAAGATAAAGAATTTATGCAAACAAATCGGCACTTTTCATAATAATGCAAGGGAAAAAAACAACCAACAAATATAAACAGAAAAAATCCACTTAAAATATATTCGAGGCTCTTAAAATAAAATAACATCCACCCCAAAAAATAAGCCAGTGAATAACTCCTTTCCAAATTTACGTTAAAAATTCTGCATTGTGATTCTACATTTTTTGCAGTTATTTTAGTTTTTAATCTTTGTATTTATTTATTTAGTTTGCTTCGACATTTAAAACATTTTTTTTTTGCTTCAACATTCTTATAGCTCTTGGCCCTTTTTCTAGGCGCGTAGATGTATTATTTAATTGCAGTTGTTTGTCAAAAGTTTGTTTGATCCGTTTAAAATAATAAAACAGTGAAGTTCTTTTGTAAAGACGGAACAATTTTTCCCTAGTGCGGTCAAGGCAATTTCCTTTTGTGCACAGAGTGTGTACACAAGTGCGTGGTGTGCATTGAATTGTATGGAGGCCTTTACCGCACTGGGGGAAAAAACTTGTACGGCATGGGTCTTTTAGTCTGTCGTTTCATTTTTCCGTTGTATATTAACGTTATAGAATAGGGTACGCGACATGTATGAAACTGGTATCATGTTATGCCAACCGTAAAGCTATGATCAGCGTGACTGGAAACCAGTGCGCGCGAACTCCGATCCGTCAGAATTGCTACGACGCACAGGGCCAGGGGGACGCCGTCGCAATCCATTTTAATGTTACAGCGTGACCTTCACGCATCAACCATAAATAGTAAATGGTGTAGAATGCACAGCATGCAAGTATTGGCTCAATTTACTCTTCAAAATAAATAGATCGTCAATATTTATCGTCTTTCCTTTATAAAATGTGCTAAAACTAATCGAATATGGTTTTATAAGTACCGATGTAACAAATAAATCATGGGGACGGCGTGTACAAATGATGCACTGTCGCCGTGGTTACGATATACAACAAGGAAGCTTGTGCAATTTTAGTGATTTCTTTTACGTTAACTGACACTAAACATCTAACATGCATTATTATACTGTAGAAAGCATAAAACTGTACTTACCTTTACAACACAAAGCCAACTAAGGGCCACAACGTCACAAAATGGCACGATGTAACAAGGTCAACTATCGGGGACGGCACATACGAAATTGAAGTAAACTTTCGACTTCCTTTCCATCGACGGTCATTAACAATTGAGGGCTTTCCTGCACGCTTTTGCAAGGGTATATGGGGCCCTTTCATTTCATGAATGGGGGTGTTAACATTAGTTTGGACGCCGATAGCACACCGACATCACAAATTAAATGGGGGACGGCAAGTTCGGGTTGTAAAACATTGATACTTATTTTAAACCCAAGATAATAATTTCAATCCATCTTGCTTTCAGCACGTACATCCCAAGCTCTAACTAATATATTAACGTAGTTATTTCAATACAGTTCTCAATCGAACGCAAGTTATAAACCCCTACCAACGTAACAATGGAATGGTCAGGGGGACGTCACAGTTACATCGTGATAGGTACCAATTGTCATCTTTTTTGTGTGTATAATTTAGCTTTTCTTGATGGAACTTTTTGCCGGGCGTTAAAGCTCATACATATTTCTACATGAAAATAATCAACAGCTACCCATAAAACAATTATATTACAACATTATTTGAAATATAAATGTACCGTTTTACATTGTCACAATTTCCTAGTAAAAAACAGAGGGGACACCGCATTTTAACAAGTTATGGATCAAAATAGGGGAGACCCAAGAAATTTTTGTTTGTTGTCATAGTAGGTCTGTATGAGATGCAACAATAGGTGAAAGTTATAATCATCAGCTCGTACGATGTAAGGAATAACACAGGCCCCAATATCTGAAATACATGGAAAACACAAATGTCCCACGTTCATGGAATGACCCATATACAAAATATGGTGGCTGAGAGAGGCCTCACAAACCAAGCAAACATTCATACTAGGGGTGACGATATTAAAAATTTTTGATAGTCGATTATCGACAGCCATGATATCGGTGATATATGATATTATCGTCTCATACACGAATTTTTTTAAAAACATGAAAAAATGGACATGTATGTACTGTACGCTAACGAGATTGGACACTGAAAAACCTACTTTTACACACAAGTTCTACAGGGACAGTCGCTCCAAAATGAGCTAAGTTCTTAGAGACAATTTATCACTCCAGCGATATTTTAACTAAAAAGAGCGATATAAATTTAATATTGGCTATATTTTTGGAATATTGGCAGTATTTTTGGAATATCGTCAATATGGCGATAATTCAATAATTTCAAAACCATAACTGATAATTTTTGGAATATTGTATCGTTATGATATTATCGTGATATTGTCCACCCCTAGTTCATACCCTTATGTGACAAAGTCGTTTAAAACACAGCATGGCAGAAATCCAATCGATTTTGGCTGCAATTGCAAAAAAAAAGAAAATAAAAATGCCGACGCGCAGGTCTGAGGCGTCACGCATGGAGACCAGAAACCGGGGACTTTTGTTTGGTCTAATGGTGTATGAATGGAAATAAAAAAAACAAAAAAACAAACAAACATCTGCACATTGGCAAATATAGGAAGCCATTATCCCACACTGTTTCCATACATGTACTCATGGTTTAACACAAGCAACACACTTGTGGGAGAAAACATGAAATGAACTTACATCAAGCTAGGATGTTTTCTCGTTGAGGATATTGAGCTCATCCTGGTTCTCTGTGAATTGTCTCTGCATCTTTAAGTTGGAGCTGATGATGATGAGGAGTTAGTGCTGAAAGTCTTCATTTACAGACCCTGTGTCAAATAAAGATATAGACTTATTTATTATTCTACAATCAGAAATAGATATTTGGCAGAGATTTCAAAAATTTGATCATTTTTAAAAGTAGTTGGATGGAGCCATGACTGCACTTTTTAATACCTGTTTTTTTTTTTATTTGACTCAACTATAAAAGTCGAGCTTGAAATTATTCAATTTTCTTTAAAAATGGACAGAGGGTTGATATGAATGTATGTTACTAAATACCAATATTGGACATTCCCTTTATAAATGAAGCATCATTACTGTTTCCATATATATACTCTTAGTTTAACACTAAAAACAAACATTCCAGCTAATTTTCAGGATATTGGAAAACCCAGGAGGAGCTTACGTCAAGTGTGGATGTTTTTCTTGTTGAGGATGTAAAGTTCCTCCTGGTACTCTGTGTAGCGAGTAGCAGCATCTTCAGGATGTAGTTATCGTTGAGGGAGTACTTTCTGGATGCCTTAATTTACAGGCTCTGTGCAGAAAAGAAACAGAGAAAGATTTCATTAATTATTCTGCAGTAATAACAGCACAGGATAAAGACTGTTGTGACATGGCTAAATCAGTGCTGTCTTATCACATGGGCACACTGGGCAGTTGCCCGGGGGCCCCGCGATTTTAGGGGCCCCGAGATTCAATTTGAAAAATAAAAATTAAGGTTCATATTATTAAATAACAGTGGCGTTAATGTGAAATCGGGGCCTCCTTGTATGCAAAATGAATGTTGGATCTGGGCCATCTGGCATTTAATTGATCTTTGGACCAAGGCCCCATCGGGAGCCCTTCATGTTCGTCACCCGGTAGGGCCGGCACAGCAGGAGTGCAACACTCCAGCACTTCTTTGCGTTTTTGTATACGTGTTTTTGCGTTTTTATATATGTGTAATACAACACAAGCAGTCGTAATGCAAATGTTCAAGAGTTGTTAAAAGTTGAATGTGTTGGGGGGCGAGGGGGGTTAGGGGCCCCAGTACATTGCTTTGCCCGGGGGCCTCAAATATTCTTAAGACGGCCCTGGGCTATATCTCTAATAAGAGTGTTTTACCGCGAGCCAAAGAAAATTTGGAAAGTTAAGGCTATACCGGTAAGTTATGAATAAAATTTTCAAACAGTTATTTTATCACTGAATTTACTAGATAGAGATACTCTGGGATGCACACAAGCCCACAGAGGTTTATTAAATCACTATAAGTGACCTTTTAGTTCGTCCTCTGTCTTCCCATATCTAAGCAACCATATCACATGATAAGTTTGCAGTCGCAGTTTTGTAGTTAGCAGTTTTGCAATTTTGTAGTTAGCAGTTTTGCAATTTTGTAGTTAGCAGTTTTGCAATTTTGTAGTTAGCAGTTTTGCAATTTTGTAGTTAGCAGTTTTGCAATTTTGTAGTTTGCAGTTTTGCAATTTTGTAGTTAGCAGTTTTGCAATTTTGTAGTTAGCAGTTTTGTTAACGTGCTATGGAGCCCCAAGCAGGATATGTTTCTTATATAAAATGCGGCCAATTGGTTGTTTCTTATATTAACCCTCCTACTAGAGCTGCACTTTAGTGGGAAGTTGCTGTAGTGGTCAAACCAGTCAACTGCCTGTTTTGACTGTTGACCCAAATGTGCACACAGGGGCATTTTTGACTGGTTTTTAACTGTCATTTTGACCACCCTGAACAATAGCAGACAATGCTTTTTACCAGTCAAAACCGGTCGACTCATTTTGACCTGTAAATGTACTTACTACACATACGGTTTGACAGTGTTCGACTTTTAAAGGTACACACCACCTTTGTCGCGCGAAATTGGGCGATAAAAAACGCCCCTCAATATTTCATTGTTTTACATACATGGTTGGAAAGATCTTTCAAAAGTAGAATATAATTGTCCACACAAGTACTCCTGAAAAATGCGTCGTTTTTCTGTTATTGTACAAAAACCAATGTCATGTGACTTTTTTTGAACCAAAATTTGTCCAGAAAACTCATGAGGACAAAAGTAATAGTCGTACTTTCAGACGTTTAAAATGTTTATTACTGAACCAAATTCAAGAATAATTATTTTTTATAATTCATTGATACTTGACAAAAGTGAAATGATTTTGAAACAATGGGTGAAAATTGTAAAAATCGCCAAAAAAGCGAAAATCTTGGCACTTTCCCTAGACACTGGGAACCGAACCAAGACTGTACCAGTACAGCCATGGGCGCCAGCGCGGCAAAGCGCCCGAGGCGTGAGCCTGCTGGTTAGGCCATATTATATCAACACTTTTCGCGTGGAAGCGTAAAACAGGGTCTCGACCACTGTGGTGCTTTTCGTGTCGGGTACTTTGAATTATGATACTGCCAGCGAGTTTAGTTTTGGAAACAGCAATGACGTATTCATTCGGAACATCATCACAGCCCCTTCATCATATCAACGCCAATAAAAATGTGACAAAAACTGTTCAGTTTGGAAGGCCATCCGTCAAAATCAACGCCAGAATTTTGACCGAGCGGGCTGGGCGAAGAAAGGCTCACCGTCTACGGCAATAAAACGACGCATGCCTGGTGACCATTGACGGGCCAGCCAACCTCAAATGATGGCAAACACTCAGGGATTTGATTGTTGAACGTGATGGTGACCATGATGAGAGCATCAATAATGTCGCATTTGTAGGATTATTGTTGGACAGGTAAGAGTAATAAAAGAGAAATATTGTTTGATAATATAATACTCGGAGGGCTTTTTGTGTGGCTGTATGCTGAACTCTTATGATGAATTTCTGTTAGCCATCACATTATTTTTGATAGTTCCTATAGCCAAGGCCCAATGATATTGTGATGATGTTTACAATACAGACATGATAATTATGCGATATAGTTTAGAAAGCAGAACAATTTCCAGTGAAGTAGTTGTAATTTCCACCATCAATGTATTTTATGGGGAAGATGGTCAAAAGGGGTCATGGTGAAAATTCAAACATGGACTGGAGAAAATAGAATCAGGTACCATTATTCCCCTAAACGCATTTAGCACGCAGTACGAGTACGAGTTATATTTAAAGGGATTTTTAATATGCACCATGTCCATCATATCCACCATTATTTCATTAGCTGTTATGTTTTGTTTTATAGTATGAGAAAACATCACTGCCAGTATTTTTTACTTGCATCAACACCATGTAGAGTTCAGCCTGATTCCATTTCCAGTATTCACAGCTTCAAAGCATTGCCAAGGTAGAGTAAATCTTGGATTGATTCAGATTATTTTTTTATCCCATAATTTTTGTGTAGGGCCTATATATAGAAAACTTAGTTGATGTAAATATTTGTTTTTCTATCAAACAAAATCAGATTTACAGAAACAATTTCTCATTTAGAAAAAATGAAGTTGTGCATTCAGGTTTTCCCCCTTGTGCATGCTTAATGTTAACTTGTCCATATTAAAGAGACAATATCACGATCAGAGCAGACTTTCAACAGGGCATGGAATCAGTGTCCTAGTTTAAGATGAACACAGTGACTGAAACTTACTGGCTCATTTATGCAGCAGCAATGATAATATTACCTTATCATGTGGGATATTATTTTCAGTCACCGAAATAATCTAAAACTAGCACTCCGATTCCATGCCCTGTTGATCGTGACCGTTGTCCTCTTAAAGGGAAAATACAACATTGGTTATAATTTGAAGTGTGTGTGAACGATAAGTGTACTGTAGCACTAATAATTAGTCAAAGTAGCTTTACACGTGTTATTCATGGCTGACTATTGTGTTATTTATGTTTTTGTGGTCAGTTTCATTTCTCAACTGCTAGAGTAATCAGTTCAACGTAATCTTTCTTTTGTAAGATTATATACATGTTTGTTCATGTTTGGTCCATAGATGAGATGAAGGGAGATGGAGACAGAGACGAATGCTCAGTTCATCATGTCACCTACGTATGTGAATGGGGGTCAGTAAACGGAAGCCTACAACATCCCACTTACTAGCAGACATTCTACTGAATAAGAATTTTCTCAAGAAGATTACCTACAATATCAACTTCAGGTTTGTTATGGGTGCCATCCAATCAAAAGTTTCTAGGAAGTATAGAGGACATGTCCTACTTTCAAGAACCTCAAAAATTTCCAAAAATTGCAGGTATAACATGAAAATGTTTCAAGGCAATTGACAGCCCTCAACACCCCCCCCCCCCACACCCAAACAAATTACTCTATTGTAGTATTCTGTACTACCTTGAAAATGTTGAGATTTTGAAGAACAGTAGGAGTAAGAGTAATTATCTTTCAAGAGTAGTAAATAGCATTGGTTCTGAGAAGAACTGGCAGTGACATTACTCTGTTTCAATCAGTATACTCTGATTGTCTTCAGGGGGATGAAGATGATCAGAGTATACCGATGGAAACTTCAAGTTATAGTTACATGGTGCTACTACAAACCTCATTATATGCATAATGATATTGACACTAGCCCAACACATGCTTTTCAAAAACCATGCCAGATGATAAATCAACATGTAAAAACACTCATATGAAAATAGTTTGCCAGGGTTGTAGGAAGCCAGATCAAATTATTCAGTGTTATTATGGGCATAAAGTCACAAAGTTGGTTTATGGTAATAACTGGATTAAACTTGGCTGCAAATTCAAAGGACAGGAAGTGGGGGTTAAATTGATTGGGGGGGGGGGGGTTTACTGAAGACACTGAAGCATGGAGGAGCATATAAACATTTCCCCTTTCTTTGTTTTTCCAAATTTACCAAGGAAAAGTTACCCTGTGAGAGAAGAGTCTTTACACTCCTGATATTTCCATTTCCAGGTTGTAAATAATTTTTCCGTACATGGAACATAATAGAAAGTTGGCTAATAATTGTGCATTTCATCCACGTTCATGTATCAGGTACCACATAGTCTACTCGTATAGTAATTGGGTGGATAAGAAACAATGCAGCTTATGTCAAATAGCTAATGTCTGCAGTCTTCAAAGCTTGTATGGATATCAGCTAATTAGCCTTTCATTAGCTTTTAACTACTACATGATAAAATTGCAAGAAAGCTTGCATCCATGCTTTCCCTCTTCCCCTGCCCTCAGCAGAAGAGTTGTCAAAAAGTAAATAATTCCCAAAAGTAAGGCCACAAGTTGTAATTAGCCAATTGACAATTCATACAAAATTAAATGTAATTACATCCACTTGATCAAATCTGATAATTGCTTAGCCTTTTCATTTTGTTTATGGAAAAACCTTTAAATTCTAGATTTAGATGAAGCCAACATTGGTATTTATGTCTTGGTATTAAGTCTTGTACAAAAATCAATTTAATTGATGGACTGCATGTTTTATATACACCAAGAGTGATGTTTATTTATAATATACTTCACTTTCAACTCAAGTTTATAATGAACAAAAATATAATGATAAATTGACAATGATAGTAACACTGTAATCAAGCATCTCTTTATTTTGACATGCTTATAAATTGTCTTTGTTTTCACCTATACTGCAAATAATTAAAAATCATTTATAAAATTTGAAAACAAATTCTACATTGCTTTTTACATATTCAAGGTTGTACACATATTTGGCAAAGTGTCTGTAGCTGCATCCAATCTATAGAATTATAAGCTAAAGATCATTATGCCATTTTTGTACATAAATGTTTAGACATTGAAATAATCAGAGTTGTATGGATGCTTGTAAATTGCTAATAAAACAATGAAATAGATATTTATTTTAACTGTCCATTTGGTTTCATGACTTGACTTTTGTGGTTCCACTCTTCCCTTAGCCCCCCCCCCCCCACAATCAATTGAAACCACTTTGCTGACCTGTTTAACCTATTGCAAACAATCTAACAGTGAGTGTGCATGGTCTTACACATGTAACAAGTGAAATGACTTCAGTGTAAATGAACCCAACCATGATCCTTTGTTGACAACAAAACAGAATCAATCTGCATAATAAATGTACGCTCTGTTTGTACGATTTAGTGACAGTTCAGAATGGGTGACATTCAGGGGCTGTTCTTGGAATCGGTAATTTTGGAATAAAATGCCTGCCCCCCCCCTAGGTTCTTGGTGATAGCATGTACTGCCACTGGTGATGAACCAACACATTTTTTTTCTAAAATTCTTTGGACTATCATTGCAGCACTACAGAATCCAAGAACTAGGGAGGGGAGGGGCAAACAAGCAATAAAAGTAAGGGGCCCAGACATATGCTTGATTCCGAATTACCAATTCCATTGACCGAAGACTGGTGCTTCATTATGTCGAGAATCACACCCAGCATCAATTCTGCATAGCTGAAGTAGCAAGATGTTTCTGTCCTCTTTCTGAAAAAGATTTAAGAGTGAAAAGAGGAGTAAGGGCTTAGATTTAAATAAATTCAACATTATCAACAATCACTGTGAAATAAGGTAAAACATTGTTTAACTGATATGGAATGGAAAGGTGGTTATCAGACTGAAATACACTGGACTGGACTGAAATACACTGCTATACATGTAGCAAAAAATAATAACAAATTATACTAAACCTTAAAATTATACTGAAACGTTCATCATTGGTATTTGATAATGAACATTAACTTCAACCCTGTAACACGTTAACACTAGATCTCACGAAAAATAACATAAAAACTAACCTGTGAAAATTTATTAAAAATAGGTGCTCCCCCTCGTGTTTCACAAAGTTATATCTGGTAACTTCTTGTATTTTTTACATAATTATTTTTTTCTCTCTCTCTCTCTCTAAGATAAAAGCACTTCGGATAAATTAATTTGGTCATAAGGCCTGTGTCCCGACCAAATAAAAATGTTTGATAATATTTTGAGAATATGAGAATCTAAACCAAAATTGAAGCTTCCCTTTCAACATTTTTTCCTGTCAAATATGTAGGCCTAGAGTATGTAATCAGGGGTTAGGGCAATTTCACATAATTGCCAGGGGACATTGTCATGATTGTGTTCATCATGTACTGTCTACCAATAGCAATGCAAACTATTGATCATGATTGAGATGCTCACCCAGAATCCAGTATGTCCAGATAGATGCTGCTAAGCACTGGTTTGTTCAGTCTATGCCTTTTTCCATGGTTGATCCAAGGTCTATCAAGCCTACTAGGCATTTTCCTCAATTTTTGGATGATCTTGGCCGTCGACGTGCACCTGGTTGCAATCGAATCCAGGAATTCTGTGATCGTTCGTGTGTTTACAACGGATACAAAATGTACAAACTGGAACCTTGTTCCTCTTGTTACAATCACAACGGTGTGCAATGCAGAGGTACCAGTCTAAATACAATCTGCAATTGCCGTACAGGTTTCACGGTTGTGTAGACAACTGGAAATGCGTATACGTGACCTTTGACCTTATTGTTGTTTTTTGGACATTTCTCGGTAATTACACAATACCCGGATTTTGTTTTTTGAAGAAAACCTTCCAAAAATGATTATCTATCATTCAATCAATCCCATTTTTTGCACTTTTAGGGCGGTGTGTACCTTTAATTAAAGTTCCGTCAACAAGAGTAAAAACAAGATAACATGTTATTTGCTCTATTGATGTGTTAGGATAGTATGGTACTTTAAAATAATAGATACAAACATTAAAACTGAGTGTCATGTATTTACTTCCTGCTTCACCTGATATGAGGTTAACAATGTAACAAAATTACAAGGGGACACCGTGTCTTGTTACGTTGTGTAATATATTGACTAAAGTTAATGTTTCAAGTTCTGAAATCCAAGTTAGCACATGTTTATACATTCTTAATTGTTTTACTTCCTTCTTTAACCAAACTAGAGCTGGATAACCCATGTCCTACATGTATATTTAAGACTTACAATGTACCAGATTCCCTACTGGGACACTGTTTCTTGTTACAATAAAGTGTGTTGCCAAGTGTTGTTTCTACTTGCCTTGATCATCATCACTTCATCCGTTATTAACCACTTCATCTGTTTTGATGTTTATTTTTATCTTTTACAACAAGTCTTTGAACCATACCGGTATTCATTATCATGCCTTGCTACAGTAATTCTACATGTGTTTGTTAATAACCACATCAAATACTGAAAACTCAAAACTCAAAACTCACTAACCAATTATTTCTTACTAACACATATCACATGTTTTGTTCAAAGTTCGTTGAGGATCTGCTGGCGGTCCCCCAACTGATGAATGCATAATGCATTCCCTACATGAATTTTACATTTCCTCATGTATAGGAGATCCAACCACTAGTTTCCTCCCTAACAAACTAACTTAAGGATCGAAACAGGCAAGGCATAACTTCCCAGAAGTCAAAGACATCTTTTTTCTGCCATGTGATTGATGATTCTTGTATAATTTACAGAAGTTGTGCATATCAAAAAAGGTATCAAACTTACCAAAAATCCATGATGCATACTTATGTTCTACAATTATCATTTTGGGTTCTATTGGGAAAAGATATGCCTTGCCTGTCTTGGGGTATGTTACTTGAGTTCGACTTCCTTAAAAGTCATCAGTAAATTTCAACAGTCCTCGTCGGGATGCTGGAACTGGGTGGCAAACTTTTTTGATGACATCTCCTTGCGCATACCAAACAAGATCCTGCTTCTCTGGCCACTTCCAGAATAGGCCGCTTTTCCTCAGGCAGTCTACTTCTGTTTCTGTTCCAATGATACTGGTGACAATACCAGGGTAGCGCACTCCACTGTATTCCACTACAACCCAATCCCTACATTTCCATGGTACTACAACTTTGTCATCACCTGTTTTTGTGGTAAAAACAAAATGAAAGTTAATAGTTTGTAATATGCATTGTTTACAACAGTTTCAGTGCTCGAAATAAGGTGGGCCAATGGCCCACAAAAAAGTTTTCGTGTAATAATTATTAACAAGCTTGCTCATCGAAAACAATTGTCAATGTCACAAGATATATTTGATTATGTTCTTACTGCTGTATTGATAAACACGAGGCTACCAATTTGTTGATATGTTGTGCTGAATAAAATATGAATGAATGAATATGTTTACAATAAATAACAATATCAACGTACCGGCTGTAGCATCAGGCAGTTGCTGGGCTGGCATTTGAGGCTGGGTTGGCATGTGTTGCGGTGAGTTGTCTGTGTGAATTGAAAAGCATTACAGAATTAGGTTACTTGCAAAGTTCATAAAAGTCTTAATGTATACATATTAGCCTATAAGCTTGCTCATCAGTTGTCAGTGTATATCTTTACAATAGAATTATTCAACATCAACGTACCGGCTGTAGCATCTTGGAGGGCCTGCACAGCTGTTATGGTGGACAGTTCTTCAGGCAGTTGCTGGGCTGGCATTTGAGGCTGGGTTGGCATGTGTTGCGGTGAGTTGTCTGTGTGAAATGAAAATCATTACAGCAATATTTAGTTTACAATGTCAGAAGCAATATTGGTAACCTCTAAGAGCAGAATTCACTTTGTATTTTAGTAAATTGTCACATTTGAAAATCATACCTGGCTGCCTCTGAAGCTGTGGTGGCTTGGTGAAGAGCGTCTTCTCCTCCCATGTCTTGACATATTCTTTGTTGGAACAGTCCCCCGACTCTCCGTCCTGGACACATGATGCACAGAAGCATGACAGGTTTCGGAATGTGACATTTCCACCTGAAGACCCGGTAATGTAGTGAATTCCTCTTGTCCCCTTGATTGTCCGAAGGTCCACATCCTCATGCCCCCTTTCTCTGTTGACTTCTTCCACAAGGAACACTGACCGTTGAAAGTGAAGACATTTGCCTTCCTCGGGCATCTTGGTTATCTTGTCAGAGCAAAATTTAAACATGTCAAACGCATTTTGAATGACTGCTGTTCCTGCAGATATCGCATCTGAAGCCTGCCTCTTCACTACTGCACTTTCTCCGTCACTGGGACCTTTCCCGTGCCGTGATCCGAAGAAATTATGCAGTGTTTCAATGCCGTATTCTGCTTCTGACATTGCCACATCCAAGAGAGGCCCTCTGCTCTTATACTGGGCCCCGCATCCATCAGAAAATAGAATCACCTGCCGTATCACCGTCTTCTGCTGCAAGTGATTGATGGCTTTACCATGAATTGGTGGACAGCATGGTAATCATGGCATTTGTCAGGGAATATAAACACAAGCGACTCTTGCATCACATCCTCACATATTTTGCATGGATAATAGCAAACAATCGGATGAACTGTTGTGCTGGCATGATGCCAGTGGGCAGATTGAATCTCATCTTGAAATTGGCAAGTATAATTCTCCGCAAAATCCAGCACCATGACTACTGACTGAGGGTGGGGATGTTTTGATACTTGACTAAACTGTTGGTTTTGCCATGCAGCGTTGAAAAGATGGGCGCTTAGTGGCTCGACTTCCTTTTCCAGTTCAGCAATGCACTCTTCCAGGCTTCCTTCTTTTGTGACTATATGTTGTTTGCGGATTGTCTTGCCGTCTTTCATCTTCTCTGCCACTTTCTCCCATTTTTTCCATTTGACAGGCTTTTCTCCCTGCTTAGTGACTAAATCGCTCATGTGTTTTTGGATTTTGTTCGTGCCACACTTCACACACTCTCTCTGAATGCATGAACGCTTGTTGTACTTCTGTGTTCCGGTTTTGTCACACATCGTCATCCTCGATAGATGGTAAACTCCACGAAACTTGCTCTTCATGTTGTTAGCATGTGCTACGTGATTGATAGCATCAATTTTCAGGTCAATATTCGTACAATACTCACATAGGCAACCGCGATATTTAATTGCTGAAGCCAACTTGATGTGGTTTGGTCGCAATGCATAGAACAGGCATGAGAATGGGTTGTGTTTGAAAAAACTGGAAAATAGCGATTCACTATTAATGACCCAATCAAGCTGTAGGCTTGGCCCGAGCCGAAGGCGAGGCATGCCGGGGGTTGAAGGGGTCAGCGCCCCCTTTAGAAAATTTTGACAATTTAGGTACTGAAAAGTAGCATTTTCAAGCAATTTTCAATGTAATTTTTAGATCTGAATGTCCATAGGCCCTATTAAACAGCAGAAATAAACACAATTGACACTTGAGAATCTAAATGTATCACTCTATAATAACAAGTTACCAATTGATACATATTTTAAGTTCTTAGGTTATTTTGAGAATTTTGAGATGTGGATTTCCATGTTAAACAATAAAAAATAACAATATCATTCTGATTCACCTCAGACATAATTTGTCCTTCTTATCTTCAGTAGATTTACATGTTCCGCTGTGGTAACATGAGCTTTTAGTGCACTTTTCCCGCGATTTCCATAGTTGATCAGTTTATTGCAAAGCGTGCACATCGACTTCCCTGGTATATCTACCTTTCTGGCGAACTCACGAGATTGCACTTTACTTTATCGGCAATACCACTTTTACCAGGCAGTTTAATTTCCACATCTTCCTCTAACCAAGACCACTTCCATTTTCTTTTGACACCTTTATCCGACTCCCATACTTAATTGTTCTTCATTTCTATCCAAAATTCTCGGCATTTTGAAGTCGGATGCCTCCGATATTCACGATAATTTTACTATAACTTTTTTCTTTCACGCACAAAGGCCAAAGCGTTAACACGATGGTCGCTCAATCAACAACAGCATTTCCTAACGCTCATTATAGGGGATCGTTGATTGGACAATTTTATGACGTTATGGAATACTTGATACCTAACGCGATCGTTGATTCGCTTTAGTAAACTTCATCTCTGTAACAGCACTTCATCGCTCTGCGCACGTCCGTGTAAATAGGATCGGACAAACGGGTTTATAAAACAGCTGGGAGCGCCTAAAACAGAGCTACGAAGCCGACTTTAAAAGTGCCGATCTCGGGGCATTTCAGCAATGATATTTCCACAATTTCCCTTTTAAAAAAAATCACCCTAGACCACCTCTACCCCCCAAATTTTAAACCGGATTCACATTGAACTCGGAGAGGACATATTTTGGCCTCCAAAAAGCGGGAAACCGCGGAACGGCGGGAAATTCTCATGCCTGATAGAAGCTACTTGATCCGATTACTATATTGGGATATTTGCTTTTGAACTTTCTATACACAGTGGCCACAGGTTCTTGAAGGAAGCCAGTTTTCTTTAGAGTCTTTTTACTGATAAGTTTCTTATCTGGTAATTGAATTGCTGCTTCTTTGTAAAACTTTTCCACCAATTGCTTTGTGTGCTCACTGAGGGCACGCTTGGACTTTGAGTATGGATTTCCACTTCCTGTTGACTTCCTGAAGGTTTTGTGTGATACTCCAAGGAGCTTACATGCCTTGCTTTTACATCTATATTTCTTCACAAGATTGCACGCTTGTAGTAGTGTACGTTTTTTTGTAAAATCTTTTTTGTTTCTACTGTATTTCAGATCATTTACTTGTTGAAACATTGACCGGGCAACAATGCTTCTGACTTCATTGTGTGCACTTTCCAAACCATTCTTGGCCATGGCTTTACGTTTACGTGGTGAAGCCTTCTGAATGACGTCAAATATCGTCTTTGCAAATCTGTTTGGAGACTTCGGCAGTCCTTTGAAGGCACGTGAAACAAATTTCCGCTGTGCTCCTGTATACTTAGGTGTTTGTAATGTTGTGATTACATCTTTGTCAAATTGCACACGTTCTTGTTGCAGTCGTTTTCCTTCCTCCTATATCCTCTTCTTTTCCGCCTCTTCATGCTTTAGCCTCCTGAACTCCAACAGATCCAATCTTTCCTGATGACGAAGCTCCCTGCGTCTTGCATTTACAGCTTCCCGTCTTTCTGCAGTATACATGTACTTGGCCCTTTGTGCTTGTTTTTTCAATCGTTCCTTCTCTCTTTTTGCATCCTTCTGTTTCTGCTCAGCTCTAGTTAGACGTCGATCATTTGTCTTCTGTTTTGGTCCTGGTGCTGGCTGCGTAGCTGCTGATTTGTCGGCTTTCTGTCGCTTCCTCAGGTCTCTTATTCTATACTTAGTACTCTCATTACTTTTTTTCTTCTTCTCCTCTGTTAGGTTGAGTCTGTAACTCGCTGAATACAAGCGATCAGTTTCCTTTTGCTTTTCATATTTTGAAGTATCTTTTTTCATTTTGTCTCCAATTAGGCTTCTTTTTTGGCCCTGATGTTGAATCAGATGAGTATGTTTCAGATTCCAATGTCTTATCTTCAGCAGTAGAGGATGCATTTGAAGAAGTTTGAGATGTGGAGGGAACATCTGTATCATCTTGGATAGCTCCATTCTGTTGACGACGTTGACACTGACTGAAGCGCATCTTAATTTTAAGTTGCATGATTGTAAGGAATATCCTACAATTAAAGATACAAAATGACAGGAACATTAATTAAGATTAGACCTATATTTTTAACATCTATCCCTACTTATGCTTAGGACATCAGGTCAAGTAAAAAAAACCTCAAATGTATATCATCTGCACATTATTTTTTTTAAATGGGAAAAAAATTTAAAAAGAGGGCATAAGATATTCCTATGGCAGAAACTTCTTTAAAAAATCTTTAAATCAAAATATACAAAATATACAAAAAAAAACCTTTACATCCCACGTACCACAGACCACGAAAGCAATCCCTACGTGTCTTTCCTGCTATAGCAGACGACATAAAAAGGGAGGCCTTTTTATGTCTTATTTATTTGCACAAATTTAAAATTTGGCCAGGGCTTCCGCAGCAGGGTACTGTTTTTTTGTTTTACGCGATGTCCTGTTACAATTGGCCCAATTGAAACCAAACACTATCCATAAAAAAATTTAAAAAATTATGCAAACAAATCGGCACTTTTCATAATAATGCAAGGGAAAAAAACAACCAACAAATATAAACAGAAAAAATCCACTTAAAATATATTCGAGGCTCTTAAAATAAAATAACATCCACCCCAAAAAATAAGCCAGTGAATAACTCCTTTCCAAATTTACGTAAAAAATTCTGCATTGTGATTCTACATTTTTTGCAGTTATTTTAGTTTTTAATCTTTGTATTTATTTATTTAGTTTAGTTTGCTTCGACATTTAAAACATTTTTTTTTTGCTTCAACATTCTTATAGCTCTTGGCCCTCTTTCTAGGACGTAGATGTATTATTTAATTGCAGTTGTTTGTCAAAAGTTTGTTTGATCCGTTTAAAATAATAAAACAGTGAAGTTCTTTTGTAAAGAGCACGGAACAATTTTTCCCTAGTGCGGTCAAGGCAATTTCCTTTTGTGCACAGAGTGTGTACACAAGTGCGTGGTGTGCATTGAATTGTATGGAGGCCTTTACCGCACTGGGGGAAAAAACTTGTACGGCATGGGTCTTTTAGTCTGTCGTTTCATTTTTCCGTTGTATATTAACGTTATAGAATAGGGTACGCGACATGTATGAAACTGGTATCATGTTATGCCAACCGTAAAGCTATGATCAGCGTGACTGGAAACCAGTGCGCGCGAACTCTGATCCGTCAGAATTGCTACGACGCACAGGGCCAGGAGGACGCCATCGCAATCCATTTTAATGTTACAGCGTGACCTTCACGCATCAACCATAAATAGTAAAGGGTGTAGAATGTACAGCATGCAAGTATTGGCTCAATTTACTCTTCAAAATAAATAGATCGTCAATATTTATCGTCTTTCCTTTATAAAATGTGCTAAAACTAATCGAAAATGGTTTTATAAGTACCGATGTAACAAATAAATCATGGGGACGGCGTGTACAAATGATGCACTGTCGCCGTGGTTACGATATACAACAAGGAAGCTTGTGCAATTTTAGTGATTTCTTTTACGTTAACTGACACTAAACATCTAACAAGCATTATTATACTGTAGAAAGCATAAAACTGTACTTACCTTTACAACACAAAGCCAACTAAGGGCCACAACGTCACAAAATGGCACGATGTAACAAGGTCAACTATCGGGGACGGCACATACGAAATTGAAGTAAACTTTCGACTTCCTTTCCGTCGACGGTGATTAACAATTCAGGGGTTTCCTGCACGCTTTTGCAAGGGTATATGGGGCCCTTTCATTTCATGAATGGGGGTGTTAACATTAGTTTGGACGCCGATAGCACACTGACATCACAAATTAAATGGGGGACGGCAAGTTTGGGTTGTAAAACATTGATACTTATTTTAAACCCAAGATGATAATTTCAATCCATCTTGCTTTCAGCACGTACATCCCAAGCTCTAACTAATATATTAACGTAGTTATTTCAATACAGTTCTCAATCGAACGCAAGTTATAAACCCCTTCCAACGTAACAATGGAATGGTCAGGGGGACGTCACAGTTACATCGTGATAGGTACCAATTGTCATCTTTTTTGTGTGTATAATTTAGCTTTTCTTGATGGAACATTTTGCCGGGCGTTAAAGCTCATACATATTTCTACATGAAAATAATCAACAGCTACCCATAAAACAATTATATCACATTATTTAACCAGTTCGCGTCGGAGGCCGTGTATATACGCACATTTTTTTTGGACAGCGGATCGGAGAGCGTCTAAACACGCCACAGGATTCTCGGGAATATTTGTACAGATTCCCGGTCGACGTGGCAACGAGCCATAAGCATACGGTGGAAGACGCGGTCTGCCCGGTCACGCTCTGGCGAGCACAATTGTTCGTGTTTGTGCGGTAAAAATAAACCCGCCACGGGGGTTCGGAAAAACTTTTTTATTC
The DNA here is from genome assembly GCA_029582265.1 of Zoroaster sp. YZ-2022. Classification (NCBI taxonomy): domain Eukaryota; kingdom Metazoa; phylum Echinodermata; class Asteroidea; order Forcipulatida; family Zoroasteridae; genus Zoroaster; species Zoroaster sp. YZ-2022. The sequence continues at coordinate 3,097,207 of CM055818.1, read as the reverse complement.
CCGGTGCGAACTGGTTAAAATATAAATGTACCGTTTTACGTTGTCACAATTTCCTAGTAAAAAACAGAGGGGACACCGCATTTTAACAAGTTATGGATCAAAATAGGGGAGACCCAAGAAATTTTTGTTTGTTGTCATAGTAGGTCTGTATGAGATGCAACAATAGGTGGAAGTTATAATCATCAGCTCGTACGATGTACGAATAACACAGGCCCCAATATCTGAAATACATGGAAAACACAAGTGTCCCACGTTCATGGAATGACCCGTATACAAAATATGGTGGCTAAGAGAGGCCTCACAAACCAAGCAAACATTCATACTAGGGGTGACGATATTAAATTATTTTGATAGTCGATTATCGACAGCCATGATATCGGTGATATACGATATTATCGTCTCAATACACGAATTATTTTAAATACATGAAAAAATGGACATGTATGTATTGTATGTTAACGAGATTGGACACCGAAAAGTTCTACAGGGACAGTCGCTCCAAAATGAGCCAAGTTCTTAGAGACAATTTATCACTCTAGCGATATTTTAACTAAAAAGAGCGATATAAATTTAATATCGGCTATATTTTTGGAATATCGGCAGTATTTTTGGAATGTCGTCAATATGGCGATAATTCAGTATTTTCAAAACCATAACTGATAATTATTTGAATATCGTATCGTTATGATATTATCGTGATATTGTCCACCCCTAGTTCATACCCTTATGTGACAAAGTCGTTTAAAACACAGCATAGCAGAAATCCAAATCGATTTTGGCTGCAATTGCAAAAAAAAAGAAAATAAAAAAGGCAGATGTGCAGGTCTGAGGCGTCACGCATGGAGACCAGAAACCGGGGACTTTTTTTGCTCTAATGGTGTATGAATGGAAATAAAAAAATAAATAAATTAAAAAAACATCTGCACATTGGCAAATATAGGAAGCCATTATCCCACACTGTTTCCATACATGTACTCATGGTTTAACAAAAACAACACACTTGTGGGAGAAAACATGAAATGAACTTACATCAAGCTAGGATGTTTTCTCGTTGAGGATATTGAGCTCATCCTGGTTCTCTGTGAATTGTCTCTGCATCTTTAAGTTGGAGCTGATGATGATGAAGAGTTGGTGCTGCAAGTCTTCATTTACAGACCCTGTGTCAAATCAAGATATAGACTTATTTATTATTCTACAATCAGAAATAGATATTTGGCAGAGATTTCAAAAATTTGATCATTTTTAAAAGTAGTTGGATGGAGCCATGACTGCACTTTTTAATACCTGTTTTTTAAATTTTATTTGACTCGACTATAAAAGTCGAGCTTGAAATTATTCAATTTTCTTTAAAAATGGACAGAGGGTTGAAATGAATGTATGTTACTAAATACCAATATTGGACCTTCCCTTTATAAAGAACAGAGGGTTGAAATGAATGTATGTTACTTAATACCAATATTGGATCTTCCCTTTATAAAGAACAGAGGGTTGAAATGAATGTATGTTACTAAATACCAATATTGGATCTTCCCTTTATAAAGAACAGAGGGTTGAAATGAATGTATGTTACTAAATACCAATATTGGACCTTCCCTTTATAAAGAACAGAGGGTTGAAATGAATGTATGTTACTTAATACCAATATTGGATCTTCCCTTTATAAAGAACAGAGGGTTGAAATGAATGTATGTTACTAAATACCAATATTGGATCTTCCCTTTATAAAGAACAGAGGGTTGAAATGAATGTATGTTACTAAATACCAATATTGGATCTTCCCTTTATAAAGAACAGAGGGTTGAAATGAATGTATGTTACTTAATACCAATATTGGATCTTCCCTTTATAAAGAACAGAGGGTTGAAATGAATGTATGTTACTAAATACCAATATTGGACCTTCCCTTTATAAAGAACAGAGGGTTGAAATGAATGTATGTTACTTAATACCAATATTGGACCTTCCCTTTATAAAGAACAGAGGGTTGAAATGAATGTATGTTACTAAATACCAATATTGGACCTTCCCTTTATAAAGAACAGAGGATTGAAATGAATGTATGTTACTAAATACCAATATTGGACCTTCCCTTTATAAATGAAGCATCATTACTCTTTCCATATATATACTCTTAGTTTAACACTAAAAACAAACATTCCAGCTAATTTTCAGGATATTGGAAAACCCAGGAGGAGCTTACGTCAAGTGTGGATGTTTTTCTTGTTGAGGATGTAAAGTTCCTCCTGGTACTCTGTGTAGCGAGTAGCAGCATCTTCAGGATGGAGTTATCGTTGAGGGAGTACTTTCTTGATGTCTTAATTTACAGGCTCTATGCAGAAAAGAAACAGAGAAAGATTTCATTAATTATTCTGCAGTAATAACAGCACAGGATAAAGACTGCTGTGACATGGCTAAATCAGTGCCGTCTTATCACATGGGCACACTGGGCAGTTGCCCGGGGGCCCCGCGAATTTAGGGGCCCCGAGATTCAATTTGAAAAATAAAAATTAAGGTTCATATTATTAAATAACAGTGGCGTTAATGTGAAATCGGGGCCTCCTTGTATGCAAAATGAATGTTGGATCTGGGCCATCTGGCATTTAATTGATCTTTGGACCGAGGCCCCATCGGGAGCCCTTCATGTTAAACCCGGTAGGGCGGCACAGCAGGAGTGCAACACTCCAGCACTTCTTTGCTTTTGTATATGTGTTTTTTATGCTTTTTACATCGCAGTAATACAACACAAGCAGTCCTAATGCAAATGTTCAAGAGTTGTTAAAAGTTGAATGTGTTGGGGGGCGAGGGGGGTTAGGGGCCCCAGTACATTGCTTTGCCCGGGGGCCTCAAATATTCCTAAGACGGCCCTGGGCTAAATCTCTAATAAGAGTGTTTTACCGCGAGCCAAAGAAAATTTGGAAAGTTAAGGCTATGCCGGTAAGTTATGAATAAAATTTTCAAACAGTTATTTTATCACTGAATTTACTAGACAGAGATATTCTGGGATGCACACAAGCCCACAGAGGTTTATGTAATCACTATAAGTGACCTTTTAGTTCGTCCTCTGTCTTCCCGTATCTAAGCAACCATATCACACGATAAGTTTGCAGTCGCAGTTTTGTAGTTAGCAGTTTTGCAATTTTGTAGTTAGCAGTTTTGCAATTTTGTAGTTAGCAGTTTTGCAATTTTGTAGTTAGCAGTTTTGCAATTTTGTAGTTTGCAGTTTTGTAGTTAGCAGTTTTGTTAACGTGCTATGGAGCCCCAAGCAGGATATGTTTCTTATATAAAATGCGGCCAATTGGTTGTTTCTTATATTAACCCTCCTACTAGAGCTGCACTTTAGTGAGAAGTTGCTGTAGTGGTCAAAACCAGTCAACTGCCTTGACTGTTGACCCAAATGTGCACACAGGGGCATTTTTGACTGGTTTTTAACTGTCATTTTGACCACCCTGAACAATACCAGACAATGCTTTTTACCAGTCAAAAATCCTACTTGTTGGTAGCCACAAATTACATCACAACTCGTATTCAACAGTTCAAGTCAATGTACTGACACTGCAATGCATTGACATGTACTTCGAATCCGTCTATAGTAAATAAAACCTAACTCATTGTTTCATTTTGGATTGTAAATGCCAGCAAACCTATGAAAAGTAACACCAGAGATCATTGATTGCTCTATAACTGCTCATACAAGTTGGATTCAAAATAACTAGCTTGAAATCTGACATTTAGGATGTTGAAAACAGAGGTGAAAGCAAGTACACTGCAATGCTTTTTGCAAATTTTGCAGAATTGGGCCGCGCCATGTTATCAATATGCAATATAAGTCTTTCACATGGAGTCACGGTTCCAATCATAGTCTACTAAACCCTCCTACATGTGTGACTGCCAGGGTCAAATCAGTCAAAATGTTGATATACTAGCCAAGGTATATCTAGTGCACTTAAAAGTCAAACACTGTCAAACCTTACGTGTAGTAAGTATATTTACAGGTCAAAATGAGTCTACTGTTTTTGACTCGTAAAAGCATTGTCTGGTATTGTTGAGGGTGGTCAAAATGACAGTAAAAATCAGTCAAAAATGCCCCTGTGTGCACATTTGGGTTAACAGTCAAAACAGGCAGTTATTTCCGTTAGGTTCAGTATCCGTTTGGTATTTTATATGCATTCAAATAGAGGATCAAGAAATGTGTCAAGCTGTTTATATTTCTGATCAATAGAGGGCAGCATTCTCTCCTTTAGTGCATGGGCAGTGATCTCCATAAGTTGCCATACAGTGACTCAAATTTGTGTTCCTTATTTCTCTATAATGAGGTCACTTCAGACTAATAGTTCCTAAGGTCCTTTATATGATATCATCACTGACCTCACATTAATAATTCAGTTATTTGGGGTTTAAGTATATTCAATTGCTGGTCATAATGACACCTAAGTACTGTTTATATAAAGGTGACTTTCAAATTTGTGTTGTTTATTTCTGTATAATGAGAGTCTGATGAGTCCCATACTGGTTTACTTTTGATCTAATGCCAGAAACAAACATTCCACTTGGGTTTTGAAGGATGAAAACAAGTGAGAAGTGCTTACATCAAGCTAAGATGTCATTGAGGATTCTGAGCTCATCTTGGTACTCTGTGAATTGTCTCTGCATCTTTAAGTTGGAGCTGATGATGATGAGGAGTTAGTGCGGAAAGTCTTCATTTACAGACCCTGTGGCAAAAAAAAGATATAGACTTATTTATTATTCTACAATCAGAAATAGATGTTTGGCAGAGATTTCAAATCAAATATAATTTGATCATTTGTTTGGGAGCAGTGTATCAGTCAGGATTCAACACTAGAGCATCCAAATGATGAACGTACAATACTTTGTGTATATACATGTGTTTTACAAATGAAACAGAGCGTCCAAAAGCCACAGGCAATAAAAGGGACGAGCCTATCTTTTTCACATCTATTTGACATCTATTTGACATCTATTTGACATCTATTAGACATCTATTAGACATCTATTAGACATCTATTTGACATCTAAGTATTTGACATCTATTTGACATCTACGTATTTGACATCTATTTGACATCTATTAGACATCTATTAGACATCTATTAGACATCTATTAGACATCTATAAGATATCTATTTGACATCTACGTATTTGACATCTATTTGGCATCTACGTATTTGACATCTACATATTTGACATCTACGTATTTGACATCTACGTATTTGACATCTATTTCTGAAGGATGTACATGATGTAGAGGGAAGGAGTGGGAATAAAAGCTACTAAATCCTTAGGTGTACTCTAAGGGGATGATCTGACTTCATGATACAATCCTATACACTCACTATCAATGGAATGGTGATAAATGAGATAAACAGATTAACAAGATATATGGATATAAATGGATTAACGGATTACTGAACTTTTCTGAGTTTCTCATACCCTCCCATGTATTGTATAAAGGGAATGATCTGACTTTATGATACAATCCTGTAATATCACCATCAATGGTGATTAAAAAGATCAACGGAGTAATGGATTATTGTACCTTTCTGAGTTTCTCATACCCTCCCATGTATTGTATAAAGGGGATGATCTGACTTTATGATACAATCCTGTAATATCACCATCAATGGTGATTAAAAAGATCAACGGAGTAATGGATTATTGTACCTTTCTGAGTTTCTCATACCCTCCCATGTATTGTATAAAGGGGATGATCTGACTTTATGATACAATCCTGTAATATCACCATCAATGGTGATTAAAAAGATCAACGGAGTAATGGATTATTGTACCTTTCTGAGTTTCTCATACCCTCCCATGTATTGTATAAAGGGGATGATCTGACTTTATGATACAATCCTGTAATATCACCATCAATGGTGATTAAAAAGATTAACGGAGTAATGGATTATTGTACCTTTCTGAGTTTCTCATACCCTCCCATGTATTGTATAAAGGGGATGATCTGACTTTATGATACAATCCTGTAATATCACCATCAATGGTGATTAAAAAGATCAACGGAGTAATGGATTATTGTACCTTTCTGAGTTTCTTGTACAATGTGTACACTCATTGTGTATTGAAGGGAATGGGTCTGACTTCATGACGCAATCCTGACGCAATCCTGATGCAATCCTGACAAATGAGGCAGCTTTTCAAAATGCTTAGAAGTTTCTTCAATACATCTTTGAAATCTGTGGAATAAAAAAAATAAAATAAAAGCAACATTATTGTCTAAACTGGCCATCCAAACCAGGTGCCCACAATGTCAAGGTTTATAGCATGTGCATGGAAACATGACTCAAAGACCATGGCTAATTATATGTTTGTTGCATTCAATGAGTACCATGTGCTTTAACATGTATGTGTGCGCATGTGTTGTGCAATTTCTGTTGTGTCTTACATTTGTAGCATGTTTGACCGCATCTAATTTTTTAATAATAATAATAATAATAATAATAATAATAATAAAGATTTGTAGCGCGCACATATCCACCCTGCTGGGCGCTCAAGGTACGGAAACAAAGAAAAAACATGAATACAAACAATAATATACAATTAATAGCATAGGAAAAAAAATGTACTGAGATACATGTACCTACAATGCAACCTACAATTACAAATATACATCATCTTTGAAGAATTGTGACATCGACTTAAATCTAGTTATACTATGACAAGATTTGAGTTTAGTTGGAAGATGATTCCCGAGTCTCGGAGCCGCGACAGAAAAAGACCTATCACCCCAGTTCCGTTTTGAATTTAAGACGGCGTCTTGTTCTAGGAACTAGCTTCACGCGTCAAGCGTCTATTCCCATGATATCATACAACAGGCTCACCCCAGTTCCGTTTTGAATTTAAGACGGCGTCTTGTTCTAGGAACTAGCTTCACGCGTCAAGCGTCTATTCCCATGATATCATACAACAGGCTCACCCCAGTTCCATTTTGAATTTAAGACAGCGTCTTGTTCTAGGAACTAGCTTCATGCATCAAGCGTCTATTCCCATGATACCATACGATAGGCTGGGTAGCTAGGGAAGCAAAACTCGTTACCATTCATGCTCATTAATTAAACCCTCCTATAGGTTTAACAATCAAAGACACTCAAAATTTGTATGTAACTCCCAACCCATTGACTTTGTGCAGTGCACTCAAATAAATGCAAGCACATGTGGCTATGGTACACCGCTGTTCAAAATGCTCTGCAGGCGACATGCGGTTTGGGCGCATGCGCGAGAATTTTGAAGGGTCATACAAAAATGCATATTCATATCGTGACCTTTACTTTTTTTTCCGTCGCGGAGTTCATTGATAAAAACGCCTGTTACATACTGAAAATTAATTTCAAAGAGAATTTTTAACCAATAGGATTAGAAAGAATATGTCGTCTGCAAATATTGAACTAACATTACAGCAATATGGGCAAACGCGCGAATTTCCTTGAAGTTTTTTGTGCACAACTCTGGCCCTTGACAAGAGCGCCGCGACGCTGAAAAAGGTAATATTTCAAAGCGGATTTTCTTCCTGAAGATGAATTTTCCTTGAGACATAAAAAGTATGATAGGTGAAAAGAACTCTTATTTTAACTAATTATTACTTTGTTATTTGAGCAAACCCAGTAACTAACTTTAAGCGGTGGGATTCCCCTGCGGCTTTAGCGTTGTTAAACAAAAGATTTCTGGGGAACCCGTTACGGTTTTTGGGATGACATCATTGTGTATGCGTGTGCATATACACACACGGATTAGATTGTGGGCGTTTTCATTGTAAGGGGGGTTACATAATTTTTTAATAACGTTAGAATATATTAAAAAAACAGGGAATGATTTGAGTTTATAATCCAATATGAACCAATATTTAATAGGCCTACATATATTCTCTTCACTCTTCCATTTTAAATTAATTTAAGGATTTTTTTTCCTTTCTATGCACTCCAAATCCATTATTTAAACAGCGAAGATGTAATCAATAGCAATATTTCACCTTTTTTGAATTGCTGCCCAGAGGCCGTTACTTGGGTTTGCTCAGGTATAATCACCATGAAACTGTTCTTCGTGAGTTTAACTACCCTCCTATGCTTGATTTTTCAAGAAAAAAATTAATGAAAGACGTACAATAACGGACCAATAACAATAATTAGCTTATCTCGATCTGTAAAATTTAACGGAATATGTTCAATATTTGATGCACATTGAAGACGCTTTTTACACTTCGGGTTTCGATGAATTCACCCAGAAACGTGTCATCTTGTAAAGCCATAACTGTAGATTGATGTGTGATCTTTGTTCATTGAGGTCATTTGGCATTCTTTGCACTCACTTTGATCGTACACCTCCAGTCGACTTGCCAAATTTCAAAAGACGCGACCTTGTTTAAAGTTGGTGAAACAACACCGATAGAGGGCGCTATACAGAGCAGAAAAAAGGCGCATGCGCGCAAACCGCTTGTCGCTCTGTGCAGCGGTGGGTAGGAGGTCAAACCAAAACCACTCGACTGTAACTTATGCAGTACTAGCCCCATAAATGTGGCACGGACACGCCCCCCCCCCGCGTATCCTTAGCCACAGGTTGGTCTCATTCCGCTAACGGTAGTAATTCGAAATTCCAGGCGCTGAAATTGACGATATTTGCGACTATTTTGACAGTCTAGATACGTTCCTTACATGTTTAACTATCTAGGCGCCCAAAAAAATGGTGATTTTACTTACATTTTATATTTCCTGACATAGGCCCGAAAAAATTACAAGACGATCGTCATTGTGCAGGTTTCAACGAGGACGGCCATCTTGAATGTATGAAGAGTGTGAACGGGAAAACAACTTGCGCGCGCAACAATTTTACGACGGCTGTTTTATGTGTGCACATACTTGCTGTATTTTAGCGCGCGAAGTATTCCGTTTCAGGGTTGCACGTGTTGTCGGTAGTCAGAGCATTTTTTGTGCTAAACATGTGATATAACTACTTTAAAAATCAAATATATATAATAAAAATAAATAAATAAAACATGTCCAGTTCCTGCATTCAATTATTTACTTTTCCTATAATAAGTAAGCATAAATGATTGGATCGAAAGCTAAGGCCACCCTCCCGATTTAATTTATATATATAATATAATATAATATATATATATATATATATATATATATATATATATATATATATATATATATATATATATATATACACACCTTATTAATTTTATTTTATTTTGTTTGTGTGTGTGTGTGTGTGGGGGGGGGGGGGGTTCTTTGTTAATGGTGAAAAGAAACAAAGTAACAAAAATCCACAATATAATTCAGCACACGAAAAATTTAAAAAAAAACAGTTCAGTGACAGGCAGTAATGGACCGATCGAATCAAAATGAAGTGTTTCATTTTGAGGATATCGCTGATACCGGTACTAGATTGCATATTGTTGTTTAACAAAATGATAATAGTAATAGTAATAATATTATCAGTATTATTGATAATGATGGATGGCCAAAATGTTAATAATTGGGACCGTTCCCTGTACCCATGGGTTTTATTGAGAAATTCACGACCCCAAATAGCATAGACCCAAACCACGCTTGAACCATCTTTGCAATTTGTCTGGTCCGAGTGCTCATGAGTGCAATCTTAAGTACACATGCTAGCTTTGGCTTAAATAAACAAACAGGGGTCTACACATCTTAATTTAAGACAGTGAAATAACCAGGGGAAGACTCTTATTAGAAAATAAACCACCTTTGTACTGGAAGTTACCGCTTTTATATTCTCACAAAACAGATAAACATGAAAAATTGTAAAATATTACCTGTACTATATTACATAGATATTACATAGACTATATTCACAGATATTTTGTCAGATAAAACAATCTTTCTGTTTTTGTTTTTTTAATTTTTTTTTTTTTATAGATTTACAAAAATGGTGGAACCATTAATATTGTTATTATTAATAGTAATAGTAACGTAACACTATAATATTTCATATATTAAAATTATTAGTGAAATTTGTATGTTGTTTAAAATTACTATTTAAAATTAGTATTAAACTATTGTAATTAATAATAGACTATTTATTACATTATCATTTTATTTGAATGAACATTCTCTCTTGTTTTATGTACAATGTAAGTACAGTTAAATAACCTGGTACATGTATATGATAGTTAAAAGGGGATGAACTTACCATGCAGTACGGTTAATTTGATGAAACTGCTCAATGTTAGTTTCTTGAAAGTTTATATCTGCGACATCACGTGGTCATATCTCTGCGCGCTAAACTACAGCAAGTATGTGCACACATAAAACAGCCGTCGTAAAATTGTTGCGCGCACAAGTTGTTTTCCCGTTCAACACTATGGCCGTCCTCGTTGAAACTTGCACAATGACGATTGTCTTGTAATTTTTCGGGCCTATATGTCAGGAAATATAAAATGTAAGTAAAATCACCATTTTTTTGGGCGCCTAGATAGTTAAACATGTAAGGAACGTATCTAGACTGTCAAAATAGTCGCAAATATCGTCAATTTCAGCGCCTGGAATTTCGAATTACTACCGTTAGCGGAATGAGACCAACCTGTGGCTAAGGATACGCGGGGGGGGGGCGTGTCCGTGCCACATTTATGGGGCTAATGCAGTACACACAGCTCTGTGTGACTCTGCGTGACTCTGCATATAACTTGTAGGATATACACAAGTGTGTTTGACCACTTTGCCACTATCTCCAGCACTCTTATACACAGTGCGTCAATAAACACTTTCACGGTAATGGCGGATAGCGTAAGGTCAAAAAAAGGTCAGGACATGACAGTGACGTTATAAAAAACTTATGTTTGTAATTTGTATCATGTATGTACACATTCAATTCAATACTCCGAAGTTCGAATACTAACCATGCAAACCTGCCCACTTTCCATAAAATCTTCTTCACCTAAACTATTTATAATCTTCTAACAGTAAATTCAAACTCAAAGATATCTAGCCTAAGTCTATTTAACGTAGTTATTACCTTACATGACTTACAGTTACACTTACACTCAGTTAAGAGTTACAGGACTCGTTCAGTGGATTCGCTTGCAGAGATAGAGGGCGCCAGTAGTCCTGTGAGCTAGGGGAGTTCGCGTGATAGACTAGTAGGCCTGCAGTGCAAGTCTAGGGGGTTCATCTAGCTCGTCTGTCCGTCCAGTCAACTGGCTGTCTTTTCATATTATTTCTAGACTTGACAAACAGTCATGAGTCAATATTTCCCATAGGCCTATGAGTGTAAATTTAAGAACCAAACACTTATGAAAGTAACTCTTCCAAACAAGGGAGCATGGAAACAATTCAAATACATGCCTTTTATTCGTCAACTTCTCATGGCAGGATGGAGGGATGGAGGACACCATGTACAAATTTAGTAATTATTTTGCCTGCCAGATTAGCCCAAATATGGACTCCGTCTCTGTATACACTGAATACACGAAGGTGAAAGTCCAACATGGGCCGGGCTACCTGCCAGATCATGCAAATGATATGCAAATGACCACTGTTAGAATCCACCCACATTTGACCAATGGTAATCAACTATCGGTACGAGTACATACAGTGCGTAGTAAAAAGTAAATCGTGAAGTTTAGTCAAAATCAAACAAATTTTCATCATAAGAGTTTAGTTTAATTTCTGGTCAGATTTTAATCAATAATTACATTTTTTGAAACTCTTCTGCAAAATGTTACATAAAATAACGAAAATCAACGAAAATGTAGTGAGCGGAGAAATACATCAACTCAAGCAGCCCGCGAATTTACATAGGTCTAGAGCTTTGTGTACAAAATAACCGCATCACTCATACGCCGTCTTATCTTCACTCATTTGCAGCTGGAGTGACCGGCCGTGAATGGGAGACATTGCTTCAGCTTTCAAGCAAGACCAAACTTTCTAAATATTCAGAAAGACTTTTCGTATGTTTTCGACCAGGAAAAGGAGCATGCAAGGACTAGGTTGATTCTGTCAGTGATTTTCAAAGACTTTATGTTCCCGAAAAGAAATACTGGAAGAGTGTCTAGGACGACGACTGTGGAATGGTAATTGGAAGTACAGCTGTCAGCCAAGTCTCACTGAGAACTTGGGCGTGCTAGAGCAGCGAGTGAACGGTGCAAATGCTTCACGCTAACATTACTGAACATTCATGGAAATACTATTGAACATGCTTGACCGTGTTGTCATAGATGCCGTTAAATTACGAGGGATGCACAAGAGGACCGAGATATGTACGACTCTGCAAACATTGTTTCCTCTGTCGGAACCTTTTGAAATAAACTTGTCGAATGATCTGAATGACGCATTTCGGAAAAATATTGTCAAAAAAGGAGCTGCATGTGTGACGAAAAGGAGGTAAAGGCACCAACCTGAAGAGTTCATCACCGGTAAGTCAAAATATATGTTCTAATATTAATTATATGTGTGTAAATATCATTCTGTAAAAAGTAACATGCAGGCCTATACAAGGTCTTGGTTTTAGTTTTGTTTCTAAAATTACGTTTTTGAAGGACTTAGGCTTAAATTTCTCATTGATATATATTTTACTACAATAAAATAAGCCTACACTGTCTTGTTTGTTTTGTAGAAAAATCGTTAGGCCTAGATCATTTGTGTCTGTCACATCCCCCAACCACAAACTTACAAGTTGGTTCTCTTCATTTATTTTATTGAAAACATGAAACAGGTTGTCTGTTGCATTTGGCAAATGTACAGTGTACATTGGGTTAATATTATTCACTACTCATGTAGTTCAGGGGTCATCGTAGGAATGTTTCCCATTGTACTTGCTGTATGTCAATCTAAACTATGTAATAAAGTTGAATGCTAAACGGGTACCCATCACGTGGGAAGATTGTGTGGTAGAGACACCAATGTATAATGGGCGGGGTCACAGCATGACCCACGTGGCCGGCCACACGCGCTCACGTGTCTAGGAAGGACACGTGCCAATGCAATTAAGTTGAATAGTACAGTGGTATGTGGCCAGGTGCAACATTGATTGACGCAAACAAGCCAAGAATTGGTTTGATAGGGCAACGAGTTGAGGTCATGGCCTTTGGAATAAAGTGAAGTGAAATCCAGATAAATAAAGAGAAGCGCGCCCTCATGCAACCAATTACCTTATTGAACATGAGCGTGAAAGGGTTTTTGTTTTAAATCTCAGGGTTTTTGCAAATATGTGCCCCCATCCTATTGGACGTTAGTATAGGTATCTTAACATCATATGGTTCATCTGTTTTAAGAATGGTTGCCATCACATCATTCCTTAACCCTTTTAATGTTTGTTGTTGTTGATAATGACATTGAGATTTGGGTCAGTCATCACTGTGCAGTGAAAACCTGGCTCAGATTGTATTCCTCTGTCTGTAAACGTACTCAGAAAAATACTTGACATTAGGGATGGTTTCACTCGATGCAAAATGCTTGATTTTACAGATATCAATTGTATAATTAATTATATCTGCCTTATAATTGAAACAAATGATGATTATGTAGGCCCCCTATCATTTACATACTTTTTAAAAGTACATTCTTTTTTATTGTACGTGCAACGAATTTGTGCGAACATCGTCACGGCGATCAGAGCAGACTGTCAACAGGGCATGGAATCAGTGCCCTAATTTAAAATGAACATAGTACTGGCTCGTTTATGCAGTAACGGTAACGTGAACTTATCACTCCGATTTCATGCCCTGTTGATTGTGACGATATTGTCCCTTCAAATCATATAATGATTTTTTTTTCTCCAAATTCAACCAAGTTTATAATTGAAGATCAGGGGAAATGTTAACGTAAATAAATATAGCGCCACCTAACGATGGCCTATTGCTCGTCAATCGGTCGAATAACGGAGAACATAACAATGGCAGGAGCACAGTGTTCCCCGTCAGCTCACCCCGCTGTTCTCTATGTGGGAGGGGTGGACACATTCATTTTGTAAGGATCACTTAAAATGGGACTCCTACTGTTTCATTTGAAAATTTGAAGGATGGGGGCGGGGTGGTTGAGGGCAAAAGCATTTCGTTGGGGGCAGTAGTACCCAGATTCTCTCCTTTACTCCCCATTCCGTATTCAATGCATTATCATTTTGTATATTGACAGCGAGTAAAGTGACTCTCTGACGTCAAATACTCAGTCATTAGCCTCTGTGTATATACGTAAGTGAAACGAATAATTCATTATAATGAAACCCGTATTATTAGGCCATGTGGAAAAATAATTGGGTGATTGTCCTGTTAAAACATGAACATCATTTTGAATGCAAAGTTTTGCTTTCGGGGAATACATTCAGCGGCGGCGCTACGGGGGGCAAGGGGGGGGGGGTAAATGCCCCCGGTTACTTTCTTTGCCCCCCCCCCAATTTTCCCCCACCCCCAATTTTTCCCCAATGGTAAGTCAATGCTTTTTCAGCAGTACAAAATTACATTAACCCTAACCCCCTAGGCATTTCTACTAGAATGCTACCTCAACCTAACAAACACTCCAACACCATGTACTAACCCACCATAGCCTGCAGTACTCAACCCATCAAACTCAAACAGTACACTTACAGGAACAGTCCTCAACCCATCATACTTCAACAGGCTCTATGCTGTTGGATTTTGATTGAGTGGGGACACATGGCCCAAAGTAAAGTTTGAACATTGGAGTCTTACACTAGTTACAGTACTCAACCCATCATAATCCAACTGTTGTTTTCAGGCTAAAAAACTCAACTATACAAAAACTAAAACACCCTATGGAATAAATGGTAGGTTCTAATTGTATGATGTTAGTTACAATGCCAAGCATACCTAAGTACAATATTTGCCTTTTTCAGTTGTTTATTACAGCAGGTTGCATACACACACTCTCCACTCAAAGTCCAACAATGTTGCATGCTAGTAGAACCACCGTCCTCACTCAATCAAAATCCAACAGCATTACTGTATGCCATTGGTACTCAACCCATCATAGTCCAACAGCTTAGCTAAGTTCACAGTCCTCAACCAGTCAAAATCCAACAAAACCTTCTGTTGGAGTTTGATGGGTCTGGGGTGGTTAGGGTTAAAGATTAATGTTTTCCCCCCTTAAATTTAAGCTTGCCCGCCCCCCCCCCCCCTTTCCCCCAGTTTAACAGGTCTGGTGCCGCCGCTGAATACACTGCCGGTTGTTTTGGTCTCGGGAAACTTGAAATCCTCGATAAACATGAGAGGGAGGTACGATAGCTATTTGCGCATGTATTTCCTATTATTGTTGGAATCCAGTTAGTTGGGTAAGGAATAATCACCAATCAATTAAGTTGTTTACATTATTAGCAAAATTAATTATCAAGTCATCCAGACCAATAATGTATAAGGCATGATCTACACAAAAATTACATTTTCCATTGAATATATATATTTTAATATTTACACAAATAAGATTTACAGCAATAATATTAATAATATAGCAGATTAAAACAGTATTATCACGATATTCTCTTTGTTATATTTGAGATTTCATCAATAAGCAATATTTTGTCTAATTCCTTCGCATTTTGTTAAAAATGTGTCTTCACTGAAAATACATTTGTTTCATTGTACATGGGCAGCATGTCTTGGGTTCTTGTGGTTTGGGGACGGGGGATGTCCCCCAAAATGTATGACAGGGGGAGGGGTAATGGCAATTTCCCCCATTTAAAAATCACTTCCTAAAATAATTCCAGATCAGAGCTCACAAAGCATTACATTATCACATTGTATGCTCTTTTACAATCAGCGTATTTAGGCCCATTAGTTTTTATATAAAGATATTCGAAATTGGAATTCCCTTAAATTTCTAGAGTATTATTTTCCCCAATTTGATTCCTCAAAAAATAAAACCCCAAGCGGAGGGGGAGTGTCCTGCTCCCTACCGCCCCCATAACGTATTAAAGAAATAGCCGTGTATCAACGAATATTGTGATATATTCAATCTGAGAAGGCTCGGATAACACTGTTGAAATACTGTGAAATACCAACAACTGATGAAAGATTTCCTTTTTATATAAATATTTCATACAATTAAAGGCACACAATCTTTAAGGCATACTTTTAAACTCTAAAATATATTTCGGAATTTAATTTTCCCTATAAACCTTAAATTGTTTCGATTTAATTCGATTCAAATTCAACTAAATTTAACTTCCCCAAAAAAATCAATTTTTATTCAAATTTAATTCAAATAAATCCATTATTTGCTTTATCCATCCATTTTCCATGCAAAAGTTTCTGAACTTTTTAATCAAACAAAATCATTTTTAAATATTTTCTTTTCATTGTCAGTTAAATCTCATAATATACTCCTATATTAATAACTTTGAACACTCATTAAACTGTGATTTTGAATCATAACTTTTGTTCTCAAGTCATACCGTATTTTATGCGTATGCAGCAAATTATTGTTTCAACGTAGAGAGGATGTTTGTCTTAAATTTGGCTGTTATTATTTCTTCAAGAAACTGAAAGTTGATCAAGTAATTGTAAATTAAAATTAATATGAAATTATGTTAAGATGTTCAACCTTTCAACATTTTGTCGTTTTTCTGTATAGGTCTAAATGGTGAACGAACACTGCCGTATTACTGTTCTTGCTCAAAAAGTTGACTAGAAAGTCATGTTACAACACCCAGTCAATCATTTCTGAAATTTGTTGATTGCCCGTAGAGATAATGTTTCTATTACATTTGGCTGTATTATTTCTTCATTAATAAACTGAAAGTGGCTGTGCAAAATACATCTTCACAAATACAATTACATAATCTTGACCACTAAGACATATCCGTTACTGACGAAATATTGAATTCTAATAAATTAAGCACATCAATTATTGGCAAAATGATTAAATATAAGACTATATGTCTTTTAAAATTATGTGAATATTCACCCCTTTGAATTTGAACTGCCAAAAAAATGTGTTTTCACCACTACTTGTCAGAGGGCCAATGTTACACATACATAAGGAATGTAACCAAACTTATTGGTTATCATCTTTTACAAAAATAAGGTAGTTTTTATTTTGCATTTTATATTTCTGCTCACACTGCCATCTCGTTTAGGGAAAATGGCCGACCCGGAGATAAAGTTAGGCTCAAATATCGAATCTGAGAAACGAATCGAGCAGTTAACTTCATAGAATCGAACCAACTATGGGCGGTATTCAATAGAGGAAAGCCCCTTCCCGTAAATAAAGCGTATCCATGGTGCACAATAATGTATGTTTTGTTCTGATTATGATATGAACACTGAACCCAACTAGTCTATTAGTCTTTATCTAAAACAAACTCTTCCCATGCCCAAATAATTACCCAGTATATAGTTAGGCGCGGATGCAGAAATAAAATGGGAGGGGGACCTCAGAATTTTTGCAAATGTACCCGCTGAGTGGAGGGGGTATTTTTTTTCTTTTTCAAGCCCAATTTGTTCAGACATGAGAGTGAGGAGGGGACTAGCAGTATCCGCCAATGATAGTGTGGAACAAAACAAGCTTTGAAAAAAGGGGAATAAAACCGTTATAACGGATTGCAAAATTATGTCGGTCGGGGTCGGGGTCGGGGTGGGTTGGGATTCAGTTACTGGGCTAGTTCAGAAGTTAATTGGGTTGTACCCATTGCCCTCTAACCCATCATTACAAGTAGTTGCTGTCATAAGGAACACGTATTCAATAAATTATTGGTGGAAAGCAATCAGGTTGGGCAAGGACGATCACCAATCATAAATGTTTGTTTACATGTTTCTAATCATCAATTAACATGTTCAAAAGTATTTTTACTTAATCATAAGTCCATTTTTCCTATTTTTATGAAAAAGATTTTAGTAAATAAAGTTGAATTTAGAAAAATTGCAATAAAATGATAATTTCTTTCATAAAGATTATGAAATTAAAAAAATTTCATTAAAATGAAAATTTATTTCATAAAACTTAGGAAAAGTGGACTTATGATTAAGTCAAAATACTTTTGAACATCGATATACATTATTTGTTTATATACAGTTGAAACAATGTTGTTACATTCGGTGCATCATGTAATTCAGCTTTTAGCTTAAGAGAACTGATTAAATTTCTCCCATACAAAGACAAATTACTTCTGATTGTGATCAGTGAAATGTCCTTCCATAGAACAATGCACATTATTGTTCTAGATAATAATGTTTGATGGTCATCATATATACAGAATGTATTGTCATTTTAGTTATTGACAAAACCAACTAATTGATATTATGATATAAGTCCGGTCATTCGGCATAATTATCGTTAAGAGTTGAGCACGCCCTCTCGACTAAAAAATCAACTAAGATATCGCATAAAAAGTGATCTATCATTTATGAATCTAACTTGATAACCTTGGCTATTTTGTGAAATATTTCATTTTAAACTAGTTGTTTTCCTTTAATAATCAGAACACAGGGCAAACCCATGACACAGTGTTGTGTAATATACTGAGTCACATAAATATTTAGAATTGAATAAGATCATGTCAATTATTTATAAACTGATTTCGAGATTTAAATTGTCAAAATAACGCGAATATTTCACGAATCAAATTGCAGACGCGTTTTCTTTAAAGTTCAATTTGTTTTTCCATTTTGCATGTAAGTTTCTTTTCAAATCGTCACCTTGTTTCTTTCAGAAATAATTATTACAAAGGCAGAAACATTAATACAAAGGCATCTTGAAAAAGTTCTTATCTTCGAGTTAATCTCATTTAAATCCTGAATAATAAATACAACATACATGTATATACAATAGACATGAACACTGTACTTACTCATTTAATAATTATAATCTTTTACATAGAACATTCAAGTGTTCCCTTCAATAACGCTTTTGTTGGGCGAATTATTGGGCGCCTATCACATTCATAATGTTGGACGCCGTTGCATACACCATGTTAAATCCTGACATTTAGTGTTTTCAAGTTTGTTTTTGGAGCGTGATTGTCACTGCATTTGGCCCTTTTTATTTACTTTTTATTTTGGGGAAAACAATTTAGTCATACATACAACATAATTACTGAAAAAACAAGATTTTGTAAGAAGTCCTTTTAGTGAGCCTGACTCTAGTCAAATAAATAAAATAAAGTAAACCCACTCCTTAAAAAAACAATTTAAGTGAATTTCCTGTCAATATTTCAGGAGAGCAAAAACAGATTCTACCACTCAATAGAATGTATTCCCGTTATGTATAACGCCTCCCGCACAGCGGATTATTCTCATTTCACTCTTCACTATTCGATGCCCAACCCATGTATTCCATATAATTCCGCGATAATCGTTAATCGATTCAACCATTCAACAATCGATTATTTGTATACTTCTCCCCGTACAGCGGAGTATTTGTATTTGACTCTTCATTATTTAATGTAGATCCAATGTATTGCCGCGATATTCGTTAATCGATTCAACCATTCAACAATTAAATCCTTTATAGTTTATGTTTCCCGTGCAGCGGATTATTTTCATTTCACTCTTCACTATTTGATGACCATGCCATGTATTCCATCTAATGCCGTGATAATCTTGACTTGACTTGACTTGATGTGAGTATTCACCATTAAGGTTACTCTCAGGAGGATTGTTCCCTGTACAACGATTAAACCACCAACCCCCCTGTAATAACCCTGCACAATTAGACTCAGGATCCTTATCATTGTCTCTGTCGTATGTTGAGAACTGTGTGCCATTTGCAGACTGAAGAGGTTGTGAACCTTGACAGGAAACAAAAATAAACATAATGATGTAAATACAAGTTATGGCCCAACATTAAACACTCAAACGAAATGTGTTATGTTTCAATCCAACATATACTTTCTGAAGATTTAAAATGAATGAATAATAATGTAGGGGCATTTTAAAGCGCTCTTAAACAAGGTATCAGAGCGCTGTACATTATTACCCCTGCTCATCAGGCGCATAAATCATTTCAGAAACCATCTCAGCTCCCTGGGGAGTATACAGCTCAATTGCTGCCATTTCGGCACATATGGGCTAATCAAACACAACAACCAACTCTGCCCTCACAGGTACCCATTTACTCCTGGGTGGAGAGAAGCAATTATGGTAAAGTGTCTTGCTCAAGGACACAAGTACCACGGTCACGGACAGGATTCGAACCCACATTCTGACGACTCAGCCACCAGAACACAAATCCGATGCACTAAACCACTCGACCATGGCACTCCATGAATGAATTTAAAATTTCTATCGCGTTTTGTGTATGGAATAGTGATCCGAGAGTGGATAGGGGACATATATTTATGACAGATGTGACCGTAATGGTAATAACCCCCAATAATTGGCTTATCCTTTATTAGTTTTATTCAGAGCATACAAATGATTCCATTATTCCATTGTTTTTGTTGCTATTACAGACACTCCTCATCAGCCTCATTACAGACACTCCTCATCAGCGTATTCAGACCATTGTGTTGGTATTACAGACACTCCTCATCAGCCTCATTACAGACACAAATAAAGCGTATCCGTGGTGCACAATAATGTATGTTTTGTTCTGATTATGATATGAACACTGAACCCAACTAGTCTATTAGTCTTTATCTAAAACAAACTCTTCCCATGCCCAAATAATTACCCAGTATATAGTTAGGCGCGGATGCAGAAATAAAATGGGAGGGGGACCTCGGAATTTTTGCAAATGTACCCGCTGAGTGGAGGGGGTATTTTTTTCTTTTTCAAGCCCAATTTGTTCAGACATGAGAGTGAGGAGGGGACTAGCAGTATCCGCCAATGATAGTGTGGAACAAAACAAGCTTTGAACAAAGGGGGAATAAAACCGTTATAACGGATTACAAAATTATGTCGGTCGGGGTCGGGGTGGGGTGGGGTTCAGTTACTGGGCTAGTTCAGAAGTTAATTGGGTTGTACCCATTGCCCTCTAACCCATCATTACAAGTAGTTGCTGTCATAAGGAACACTTATTCAATAAATTATTGGTGGAAAGCAATCATGTTGGGCAAGGACGATCACCAATCATAAATGTTTGTTTACATGTTTCTAATCATCAATTAACATGTTCAAAAGTATTTTTACTTAATCATAAGTCCACTCATTAGAGAGGCACACTGTATCAGTAGCTTAACAAAAAACATCTATGAAATTCACAATTTGTTTGTGTATAACAAAACAAATTAAAAATAAAATTCAAATAAAATAATTAATAAATCGAAAATGAATTTTTGAATTTCTATTATATTCGATAGTTTGTGTATTGCTCACTGACTTTGCCAATAATTAAAGATGCATCGCCCATGTTTTTCTCTATTTAAACGGCATTTCCTGGAATGTTCCTTTTTATCGGAAAATTGCAATTTTAATTGAGGAAGGGAAAACAAATGCTTTATAATTACACATTTCACAAAATTATAGTGAGAAGCATGGTTTGACAGTAAATAATAATTGTGGTTGTCATAAATTAATGTTGGCACTTTTTATACTGTTAAACTAAGCTTCTGATAAGTATTTGTGAAGTATCTCAATTCAAAGTATTTGTTTTCTCAAGTCAACTCAATTCACCATTTTTGATACATTTCAAGTGTTTTTTCGAACGCACTGTGAAAGGGAGCACAATCATAACATATAAATTTATATTTTTAAATTTGTATCACTCAAGAGAAATATCCATAAATAGTATGTCCATGATCATTATTGAAAAGTAAATTTGTTGCATACCAATGTCGCCATGAAATGACACGCTTTCATTCCCAATACTCATGGTGTAATTGTCGCTGGAGGACATTATGCTGAAATGCTTAATAACAATATTATTGCCCCTGGTGTCATGTTCATCCCTCAAATCCACATGTACCGCCCACTTGTCCTCTCCCGTTGTCAGATGATGCAGTTTCTCATTGCCGAGCCAAAACTCTTTGGACAATGAGCCGAATCCATCCTTGTACTCTGTCCAGCTCCAATTAAAGTTCTCAGACCCGTTTATGCGACGCTGAATCACCTATAGTATAACAAGTCAGTAATATTGAGCAAACCGTCAATAGAGAACTCACTGTATTTTAGCATAGAGAATTTGAGCCACTTTAGTATATTAGCATAATTTATCAGTGATGGATCCAAAATATCTTAATGGGGGGCACTCATCTTTGTTTTTTGTTACTCCAACTTTTATTTTTAATTTGAGAAAATATTGATTGTTCTCGCGGTTTTTTTCGTGTTGCCTTAGTGTAATTCTGTCTGCTTCAAAAGCACATAATTATTACTAATGACGTCACAAACGCTGCATGTGTGTTTACATGATGCAGTTATATGGTGTGAACAATTTGATCGTTCTACTGATGACGTCATATCAATATCATCATTGTGGTCTCTATCTCCGAGGTTCTCAAAAGCTCCACTATTTAAATCGAATCAGTACAATGTTTTTATTTCCAATCCGTCCAACATTTTAAAAAGTAAACTGTGGTTAGGGATACAGCAAACCTTTAAGGTCATTGGGTCCAGGAAATATAACACTTGTTCAGGTTCTGCTGAGTCCACTCATCGCCCCCTTATTCCGATTCACCTGAATATCCCCCCCCCCCTTCCCCTTGAATTCACAAGTCCCAGCTTGGGATTCAATCTGTATATGGTAGACACACGTGAACTTACAATCCAGCCATTGCCCGGTCCCATACGACAGAAGACCTTGAAGCCGTTAGGATACATGTCAGATTGTGGATAGATGGTGTAAACACCACTCACTCTGTTACCAGCATCATGGTAGGCATGACAGTCTACTACAGGTTTGTGTCCTAATGACAGATAATAATAATGTGTTACTATAGTAAGTACATTTGTTGATGAATGGAGAAAGGGCCTAACATAAAAATAAAACATTCACTAAACATTTTGTGAAAATTTAATTTACAGACCGTGATTGATCCCAATACAGCTCAATATGAATTTCCCTCTGTCCTATAGTACATGGCTAGTAACCCTCTGTCCTATAGTACATGGCTAGTAACCCTCTGCCCTATAGTACATGGCTAGTAACCCTCTGTCCTATAGTACATGGCTAGTAACCCTCTGTCCTATAGTACATGGCTAGTAACCCTCTGTCCTATAGTACATGGCTAGTAACCCTCTGCCCTATAGTACATGGCTTAGTGTTAAAGATGTATCGCCCATCTTTAGGCCGGTTTTTTTTTATTACTTGGATTACGGATTTGTAAGCTACAAAAAATGAGCGGGGATTGGGGGAAAAAAAAAAAAAAAAAAAAAAAAAATGACCGGGATTACGGAATTTCGAGCTCACGAAATCGGGCGGGGCGAAAAAAAAAAAAAAAAAAATACCGAAGGCACGCAGGCGGCTTCTAAAACACGTACATTATACACATTTTATGTAGACAAAAGCAGAAAGTCACTGAATGAATGTCGCGAGTGTTTAGGCTTAACAAAATGTTCTGTTTCCGGTTTCTGACCGACCCTAACTTTACGCCGCGACCCTAAACTTTTTACATTATTCGGCTTGAAAAAAAAAGCAGCAAGATGCACCAAGTCTCGGCAGCGGCCGCCATTGTAAACAGCAGATGCACACACGCTGATGCTCTGCCCAAATTCGCACACACAGACCATTTGTTGACACAGCAATCGATTGCATGAGTTTGTATGGAACGCTACAGCTGCCTTCGGTGCCCATATCGCTTCATTCGGCTGATTCACCATTTCATTCTGCTATATCACCATTTCATTCTGCTATATCACCATTTCATTCGGCTACTCATCATTTCATTTGCCCAATCATCATTTCATATCGGCTAGTCTTCATTTCGTTCGCCTTTTCGTCATTTCATTCGGCTAGTCGTCATTTCAGTCGGCCATTCACCATTTCATTTGCCCAATCATCATTTCATTCGGCTAGTCTTCATTTCGTTCGGCTTTTCATCATTTCATTCGGCTAGTCATCATTTCATTCGGCTATTCACCATTTCATTTGCCACCAAGATCAAGCTAGCCGCGGATTCAACCGCGGATTCAGCTGCAGGTTTTCTCACGGATTTAACCGGATCGGGTCAGTTTAAAAACTGGATAGGTTGGTCCAGTGCGTGTGAATACTGCACTCAATACGGTACGTTTCCACACGGCCGGGCGCAGGCGAAATGAAATGATGATTGCGCCCAGCATCTGTCGTTAAAAGTGTAATCTTATAACGCCAAAACCACGATATGCCCTAAGGTGAAATGTCATCTCCATAATTCGTTAACAAAAGTTAACAAAAAATAACATTAAATGGGGCACAAATTGTTTTAACTTTTGATGAGTTGGTCACAAATACTCTGCATTGTTTAACTATATAT
Organism: Zoroaster sp. YZ-2022; assembly: GCA_029582265.1. Classification (NCBI taxonomy): domain Eukaryota; kingdom Metazoa; phylum Echinodermata; class Asteroidea; order Forcipulatida; family Zoroasteridae; genus Zoroaster; species Zoroaster sp. YZ-2022. The sequence continues at coordinate 3,072,878 of CM055818.1, read as the reverse complement.
ACCGGCGATAATGGTACATATTCTAGAGTCCCTTTAATTATGAAATATTAATCGTATCAAGCCAAAACCACGATATGCCCTAAGTTGAAATGTCATCTTTATAATTCATTAACAAAAATTAACAAAAATTTACATTAAAGGGGGCACAAATTGTTTTAACTTTTGACGAGTTGGTCATAATTAAAGTGACGCTAGAATATGTACCATTATCGCCGGTATATGCCGTGTATAGTTACACAATGCAGAGTATTTGTGACCAACTCATCAACAGTTAAAACAATTTGTGCCCCCTATAATGTTAATTTTTGTTAATTTTTGTTAACGAATTATAGAGATGACATTTCACCTTAGGGCATATCGTGGTTTTGGCGTTATAAGATTACGCTTTTAACGACAGAGGTTGGGCGCAATCATCATACATTTCATTTCGCCTGCGCCCGGCCGTGTGGAAACGTACCGTATTGAGTGCAGTATTCACACGCACTAGTGGACCAACCTATCCAGTTTTTAAACTGACCCGATCCGGTTAAATCCGTGAGAAAACCTGCAGCTGAATCCGCGGTTGAATCCGCGGCTAGCCTTGGTGGCAAATGAAATGGTGAATAGCCGAATGAAATGATGACTAGCCGAATGAAATGATGAAAAGCCGAACGAAATGAAGACTAGCCGAATGAAATGATGATTGGGCAAATGAAATGGTGAATAGCCGAATGAAATGAAGACTAGCCGAATGAAATGATGATTGGGTGAATGAAATGGTGAATGGCCGAATGAAATGACGACTAGCCGAATGAAATGACGAAAAGGCGAACGAAATGAAGACTAGCCGAATGAAATGATGATTGGGCAAATGAAATGATGAGTAGCCGAATGAAATGGTGATATAGCAGCATGAAATGGTGAATCGGCCGAATGAAATGGTGAATCAGCCGAATGAAGCGATATGGGCACCGAAGGCAGCTGTAGCGTTCCATAAGTTTGGGCCGTGAGGTCAAGTCGCGCGATGCACGTACATGTAGTTGTTACTAAATGGCCAATGTATGCACTTGGGCAAATAGTATAGTCTATAAACGGACTCGCACTTTTGTACGTGAATGCATAACATTGGTCTGGTTTCCATCATACATCGGCCGCGATTTTTTTCTCCGTTCACTGGCTCACGGTACGTGTACACATTTACTGTACATGTATTGTAGGGATCTTGTTGTATTTGAAGAAAATGTGATCTAAAAGTACTGTTTTGTACACGATGGTGTTTTGTACGCGATCGGTGGCACTGTTGTAAGTGTTGTGGATTTTTTATATTTTTTTTTATTATTATTTTTTTTTTCAGAAACGCGATTTTTTCGAGCGGCGATTCCGTAATCCAAGTTATTAAAAAAAAATGGCCTTATTTATTCGGAAACGTTCAAAAAAAAATCTTTAATACGAACATTGCTAATTCACTTGAGGAAAGAAATATAAGTACTTAAATATGAAATAATCGTGAGAACTGAGAAATAATCGTGACAAACCTGGTTTTAGAGAAAATAAGTCCAAAATTAATTTATGGTAAGTCTAATCATAAATTTAATTGGGCACATAATTTCTATTAAACTGACCTGACATTTATTTTATGAAATATCTATGTTTTCGTTTTCCTTTCTTAAAGGAAAATAACAATTTCCATTTAAAATAAAAATAAAAATTACCAGTAAATAACGACAAACACGTGCGATACATCTTAGTAGGTTGAGCGCTGGTGTGGTAATTCAGAGTGAGCTTGGGCGATATCGAATTTTTTTCATCCACGATAGGCAAACATATATCGCGATTTTCGATAATATCGCGATTTTCGATAATATCGCGATTAATTTTTCATTCATGGATTGCTTTAGAGCTAAAAATGACTGTTCTAATTTTGTTTCCATGGAATTTCTGACTTGACTCACAATGTCGATTTTTTTAATCGCGATATATTTTTTTAATCGCGATTTGCCGATATCTCGATAACTTAAAAAAAGTTCTCGATATCGTAATCGAATAAAAAAGGTATCGCGATATTCGATATTATCGTATTATCGCCCAAGCTTAATTCAGAGGTCAATTTTCACTCCCCATGGTTGGTCTATGAGTGACATTATGGATTCTGACCAATGGGTAAATAGATTGAGCAAATTGTAGTGTGTCCGATATAAAGTTGTATGCTTTTTGTTCTTATTCAGGAAGGTCTAGTCCGGCCAAGTTTTCGATGTGGGATCTTTTATTAAACTCAGTACATTTTATTATGTCAAGAAAATTACAATTTGGAACAAACGTGTAGAACATTTTGAAAGAAAAAAAGGAACTTAGGGGATTTTGTCTTTAGACCACGGCACACTTCAGCTATTGCAGGATTGGGACAAGTTTATTCAAGCCATTCCACGTTAATATTTCTTCTGTGTATCTGCTATTTATGGTCAATGGTACATTTTTATTATATTTTATTAAGCAAATGTTTTTGGCTACAATTTAGTTACTGAAAATCATTCTTATAATTGCATGTGTAGATTTGTATTCATTATGGCCAAACTGGGGGTAAACAAAATTTTGAATTTACTTTAAAGGGACAATATCGTCATGATCAACAGGGCATGGAATCGGAATGCTAGTTTTAGATTAACTCAATGACTGAAAATAATACCCCACATGATAAGGTCATATTACCGTTGCTGCTGCATAAATGAGCCAATAATTTTCAGTCACTGTGTTCATCTTGAACTAGGACCCCGATTCCATGCCCTGTTGAAAGCTCTGATCGTGACGATATTGTCCCTTTAAACGAATTTGATGTGGATACCCTAATGTCGGTCAGATATTAATTCCCATTCCCACGTTGCCCGAGGTCAGACCTGGGGATTTGGACAAATTATTGGAAAACAAGGGTGGGGACTTTGCTATATTATGAAATCGTAAAGTTTTTGGACAATCTTTTTGATTGTTTGCCACCCTGGGGATTGTCACAATGTGTGTGCCCCATATAAGGATTAATACACATCTATCAGTATGCCATGGCGCGGCTGCACCGTTAAGGAGATTAATACACATCTATCAGTATGCCATGGCGCGACTGCACCGTTAAGGAGATTAATACACATCTATCAGTATGCCACGGCGAGACTGCACCGTTAAGGAGATTATACACATCTATCTGTATGCCACGGCGAGACTGCACCGTTAAGGAGATTAATACACATCTATCAGTATGCCATGGCGCGACTGCACCGTTAAGGAGATTATACACATCTATCTGTATGCCATGGCGAGACTGCACCGTTAAGGAGATTAATACACATCTATCAGTATGCCACGGCGAGACTGCACCGTTAAGGAGATTAATACACATCTATCAGTATGCCACGGCGAGACTGCACCGTTAAGGAGATTAATACACATCTATCAGTATGCCACGGCGAGACTGCACCGTTAAGGAGATTAATACACATCTATCAGTATGCCACGGCGAGACTGCACCGTTAAGGAGATTAATACACATCTATCAGTATGCCACGGCGAGACTGCACCGTTAAGGAGATTAATACACATCTATCAGTATGCCACGGCGAGACTGCACCGTTAAGGAGATTAATACACATCTATCAGTATGCCACGGCGAGACTGCACCGTTAAGGAGATTAATACACATCTATCAGTATGCCACGGCGAGACTGCACCGTTAAGGAGATTAATACACATCTATCAGTATGCCACGGCGAGACTGCACCGTTAAGGAGATTAATACACATCTATCAGTATGCCATGGCGCGACTGCAACGTTAAGGAGATTAATACACATCTATCAGTATATGCCACGGCGAGACTGCACCGTTAAGGAGATTAATACACATCTATCAGTATGCCATGGCGAGGCTGCACCGTTAAGGAGATTAATACACATCTATCAGTATGCCACGGCGAGACTGCACCGTTAAGGAGATTAATACACATCTATCAGTATGCCACGGCGAGACTGCACCGTTAAGGAGATTAATACACATCTATCAGTAAGCCATGGCGAGACTGCACCGTTAAGGAGATTAATACACATCTATCAGTAAGCCATGGCGAGACTGCACCGTTAAGGAGATTAATACACATCTATCAGTAAGCCATGGCGAGACTGCACCGTTAAGGAGATTAATACACATCTATCAGTATGCCATGGCGAGGCTGCACCGTTAAGGAGATTAATACACATCTATCAGTATGCCACGGCGAGACTGCACCGTTAAGGAGATTAATACACATCTATCAGTATGCCACGGCGAGACCGCACCGTTAAGGAGATTAATACACATCTATCAGTATGCCATGGCGAGACCGCACCGTTAAGGAGATTAATACACATCTATCAGTATGCCATGGCGAGGCCGCACCGTTAAGGAGATTAATACACATCTATCAGTATGCCATGGCGTGACTGCACCGTTAAGGAGATTAATACACATCTATCAGTATGCCATGGCGAGACTGCACCGTTAAGGAGATTAATACACATCTATCAGTATGCCATGGCGCGACTGCACCGTTAAGGAGATCAATACACATCTATCAGTATGCCACGGCGAGACTGCACCGTTAAGGAGATTAATACACATCTATCAGTATGCCGTGGCGAGACTGCACCGTTAAGGATATTATACACATCTATCAGTATGCCATGGCGAGACTGCACCGTTAAGGAGATTAATACACATCTATCAGTATGCCATGGCGAGACTGCACCGTTAAGGAGATTAATACACATCTATCAGTATGCCATGACGAGACTGCACCGTTAAGGAGATTAATACACATCTATCAGTATGCCATGGTGAGACTGCACCGTTAAGGAGATTAATACACATCTATCAGTATGCCACGGCGAGACTGCACCGTTAAGGAGATTATACACATCTATCAGTATGCCACGGCGAGACTGCACCGTTAAGGAGATTAATACACATCTATCAGTATGCCATGGCGAGACTGCACCGTTGAGGAGATTATACACATCTATCAGTATGCCGTGGCGAGACTGCACCGTTAAGGAGATTATACACATCTATCAGTATGCCGTGGCGAGACTGCACCGTTAAGGAGATTAATACACATCTATCAGTATGCCACGGTGAGACTGCACCGTTAAGGAGATTAATACACATCTATCATCAGTATGCCGTGGCGCGACTGCACCGTTAAGGAGATTATACACATCTACATGTATCAGTATGCCACGGCGAGACTGCACCATTAAGGAGATTAATACACATCTATCAGTATGCCATGGCGAGACTGCACCGTTAAGGAGATTAATACACATCTATCAGTATGCCATGACGAGACTGCACCGTTAAGGAGATTAATACACATCTATCAGTATGCCATGGCGAGACTGCACCGTTAAGGAGATTAATACACATCTATCAGTATGCCATGGCGCGACTGCACCGTTAAGGAGATTAATACACATCTATCAGTATGCCGTGGCGCGACTGCACCGTTAAGGAGATCAATACACATCTATCAGTATGCCACGGCGAGACTGCACCGTTAAGGAGATTAATACACATCTATCAGTATGCCGTGGCGAGACTGCACCGTTAAGGAGATTATACACATCTATCAGTATGCCATGGCGAGACCGCACCGTTAAGGAGATTAATACACATCTATCAGTATGCCGTGGCGCGACTGCACCGTTAAGGAGATCAATACACATCTATCAGTATGCCACGGCGAGACTGCACCGTTAAGGAGATTAATACACATCTATCAGTATGCCGTGGCGAGACTGCACCGTTAAGGAGATTATACACATCTATCAGTAGGCCGTGGCGAGACTGCACCGTTCTAGTTTATGTTTACATGTTATGTTATTCCATTTCACCACCAGCTTAAAGTTCATTTGTTTTTTCATAGCTCAAATTAATTTTGTATAACAACTTTGTAAATTCCATAATGAACTATAAAGATTGATTTTCCCCAAGTTTAAAAAAAGTTTTCGTTGCTTTTGCTTTTGTAATCATTTTAATCAGTAAAACAGGTCGTGCCTTTCTAGTTGTGGTCACTTGAGGAATGACCATTATTATGTCACTATCAAGCGCGCCTCTATTATCATTGGATAGTGGGCAATGTGTATAATGCAGTATAGATATATATACCCATGTAAAGTATTAGACCACACGTTGATTTCTTTAAGAGCAATGTCTTACTACATTTATTGTATTTTGAGCATGTCTTTCCCGTCAAATATTTGTCACATTAGTTTTTGCGTTCATTTGTTCATTTGTTCGGGGTGTAGGTTTGTTTGTCCATTTTACTTACGAGAACATTCTTTACCACTCCAGTTTTGATCACATGAACACTGACATGTGCCATTATCCAGTGTACCTCCATTCTCACAGGATAATGCACACTCTGAAAAGAAAAAATAGTCAGAAAGGTCAAGTAAACAGTATTTTTATTACAACTCTATAAAAACAAATGCCCGTATATAGGGCTATTGTTCTTATCAAACCTGCAGATGTAATAATGCAGCAGAGTTTTGTATACTTGTGTGACCATCTCTTTGCCAATGAGATAAGGCATACATCTTTTAATCAATGATGATGATAGATTTGTAACTAATGCTCTAAGGTCTCTTTTTGATGAGCTTTTTAATGTAAAGCTATAATGTAATTTTCAATTTCCTTCCGGGCGGGCATCCGTCCATTAATTAAAACCCTCCTATAAAAATTGCAGTTTTGACCTAGAAACTGCACCTTTCAAAACCTGTCAGAGGGTTTTGAAATGTTATGTAGTTGCTTCACTATGCACTACACTGGTAGGTTTTGAAAGGTGGTGTAGATATACTACCATACTATACATAGTTTGTGTACATAACTGTTTACTGTTAGTCACTGCACATTTCAAATCCCTTTAGCAAGTAATAGACTGATAGATGTGTATATATTAGGGATTACTGTTTATGTACATGTACATGGTAGCTCAGGCACCTTCTGAAAGGTTTTGACAGTACTAGATGAACTTTATTGATGATTACTTAGCTTTACTTTAAGATTTAGCATCAGTACCTTTCAAAACCTTCCAACATGTTTTGGCATGTAGGTGTACTTGCTACAGACTTAGCTTACTTTACGACTTAGTATCAGCACCTTTCAAAACCCTCCAAACCCTCCAAAGGGTTTTGGCATGTGGATGTACTTATTATACAAGTGTTATGACATGTATTGACAGGTTCATGCTGTGGGCCCTATGCTTATTACACAGCGCAAATTTGGCAGGTTTTGGCATGTACAGTATAGGAGGGTATTAATTCATTTTTCCCCAATTGTTTATTAGTTTATTTTCAAGGCAACATTTACACAAGTATCTTTATTATTTTACTTACGAGAACAGTTTCTACCACTCCAGTTTTGATCACATGAACACTGACAGGTGCCATTATCCAGTGTACCTCCATTCTCACAGGATAATGCACACTCTGAAAAGAAAAATAGTCAAAAAGGTCAAGTGAAAAGTATTATTTACTTTTCTCTTTTAAAACAAGTTGTACGTTGGGTTATTGTTCTTATTAAACCAGCAGATTTTAATTACTGCAACATATTTTATATAATCATGTAAAATAATTGTTTGCCAATGAGATCACGCATAATTGCTTGTCCAAAACCGGAAGTTACATTGAATTGGATTGACTATTGACAAAATAAACAAGATAATTTTATATAAAAAAAATTGCAAATATTCCAAAGTTATCAACCAACCAAAAATAGTTACCAGGTATATTTAGTATAAAAGTTATGCATTTTTAGGAGAATACCCTGTGGGCCCCATACTAACCAGAACCATTTTTGTCACACCAGTTTTTATCAGATTATTAAGCGTACCTCCATTCTCAAAGGACAGTGCACAATCTGTATTTTTTTTTTTTTTTTATACATAAAATAGTCAGGTAGGTCAAGTAAAATGAGAGCATTTTCAATGTAGGAAACATTAAAGGGAAGATACAACATTGGCATTTGGTAATGTTCGTTCATTTCAACCTGTAAACCCTCAAGAAAGAAACATCATAAAGCTAACCTGTGAAAATTTCACAGCAACAGATGCTCACTTTTTGAGAAAATGACGAAAAACTGTTTCATGTTATGTGTTTACGTTCGTACGTATGTAAATTCAACATAGCAATTGTTATTTTCTCTAAGATGAAGACACTTGAGTCATTTCTCAGGATGATTGAGTCATTTCTCTAAGATGAAGACACTTGAGTCATTTCTCAGGATGATTGATACTTTCTCTAAGATGAAGACACTTGAGTCATTTCTCTAAGATGAAGACACTTGAGTCATTTCTCAGGATGATTGATACTTTCTCTAAGATGAAGACACTTGAGTCATTTCTCAGGATGATTGATACTTTCTCTAAGATGAAGACACTTGAGTCATTTCTCAGGATGATTGATACTTACTCTAAGATGAAGACACTTGAGTCATTTCTCAGGATGATTGATACTTTCTCTAAGATGAAGACACTTGAGTCATTTCTCTAAGATGAAGACACTTGAGCCATTTCTCAGGATGATTGATACTTTCTCTAAGATGAAGACACTTGAGTCATTTCTCTAAGATGAAGACACTTGAGTCATTTCTCAGGATGATTGATACTTTCTCTAAGATGAAGACACTTGAGTCATTTCTCAGGATGATTGATACTTTCTCTAAGATGAAGACACTTGAGTCATTTCTCTAAGATGAAGACACTTGAGTCATTTCTCAGGATGATTGATACTTTCTCTAAGATGAAGACACTTGAGTCATTTCTCAGGATGATTGATACTTTCTCTAAGATGAAGACACTTGAGTCATTTCTCAGGATGATTGATACTTCCTCTAAGATGAAGACACTTGAGCCATTTCTCAGGATGATTGATACTTTCTCTAAGATGAAGACACTTGAGTCATTTCTCAGGATGATTGATACTTCCTCTAAGATGAAGACACTTGAGTCATTTCTCAGGATGATTGATACTTTCTCTAAGATGAAGACACTTGAGTCATTTCTCAGGATGATTGATACTTCCTCTAAGATGAAGACACTTGAGTCATTTCTCAGGATGATTGATACTTCCTCTAAGATGAAGACACTTGAGTCATTTCTCAGGATGATTGATACTTTCTCTAAGTTGAAGACACTTGAGTCATTTCTCAGGATGATTGATACTTTCTCTAAGATGAAGACACTTGAGTCATTTCTCAGGATGATTGATACTTTCTCTAAGATGAAGACACTTGAGTCATTTCTCAGGATGATTGATACTTTCTCTAAGATGAAGACACTTGAGCCATTTCTCAGGATGATTGATACTTGTACCAACTTTATATCAAGTAAGTTTTCAGATAATAATTCATTATTTGTAATATGGTAAATACCAATATTGTACCTTCCTAATAACTATTCCTTGCACAATTATTTAAACAAATCATCTTGTGATCAAATACATCTTAATGAAAATGACTATCATTATTAATCACTTTTAGCCTATTGTAGAAACAGTTACACAAGTTTATATCTTTTCACCCCCTCCCTTGCTGCGGCCCTGCCAACAGATATGTATTTATGATCTCACAACAATCCACCATCACTTCTTTGTATTTATAGCAGTAACTGAATATTTAATACCCAATATAGTACCTATCAGAGGTATTACTTTTTTGTAGGTGTTTCGTTTAGTAATTCTATTACGCTATTAGTGAAGTGTTGATGTGACTTTTCATAAGTCAGCCGCATATAATTGAGGTTAATATTTGCAAAAAGAAATAACTTCACATACTTGTGCAACTCTTGCCATTCCAGTTTGATGCACATGTACACTGACATGTCTTATTGTTGAGTATACCTCCATTCTTACAGGACAATGAACACTCTGCAAAATAAATATGACATAAAACACAATAAAGGGGGCCACTTTGCATCCGTCACGTTAGCAGTTTTTCCAATGGTTGTTATTTATTTTTAAGTACCTGAAACCGACCAAAAAGTGTTTCAACATGTGAATGGACATGCAGGCTTATACTAGAATTAATTTGAGTTGATTTATTTTATTTTTTTATTTTTTTATTTATTTTTTTACCCTCAAATTTCCATAAAAATTGGACGCAAAAAGTTACCTCACTTTTTCGTCCATTTGTTGATGGAAATTTTAGGGTAATTAAAAAAAAAATAGTAATAATCAACTCAAATTATCTTTAGGATAAGCATGCATGTCTATTCAAATGTTGAAATTCTTTTTGGGTGGTTTCAGATATTTAAACAAAAATTACAACCATTAGAAAAACTGCTAATGTGACGGTAGGAAAGTGGCCCCCTTTATTGTGTTTTATGTCATATATCAAAACAAAGATCAATATTGACTATCAATCTGTCCTGTCAATCAAACAATACAAACCGACCAATGGGGATGCACCTTTTCATGTTAGCTTTTGCTATCTTGGTCAAGTGTTTTGCAATGATCATGGTGGCACAGGTGACATGACCGAAAGTTCACAGCTTTGCAAGGATGGGTGGGGCATAGGGTTAGATTTGGACTGGTCTATTAACAGAAACACATGACCTTATTAGGTAATTGATCAAGAAATGAAAAGGTGAGCAATTTGATGTGGCAATCTTCAGATTTCTCATGATCAAAGTAACTTGCTTTATGAGAAATTCCCCTTTTAAATATTTTTTTATTTAAAAGATTAACAAGGGATTGTTGCACGGTTTGTACCACAGGATAAAGCCTGATTGGGACGTGTCCACATAATTTTATAATAATGGACCCAAGCCAAGTACAAGTAATACGAGTAAAGTCAGTAAACTAACATTCTATCTGCAGTTTAGGGTTCCCTCACCTGTTCGGGCATTCGGATGGGGGCATGGCCATGGATAATAATATACCTGAGCTGAGTACAAGTAGGTTATATATAGGGCCTATATCTGCAGGCCTATCTGCAGTTTAGGGTTCCCTTACCATTCTGGCATCTGTTCGGTATGCTTTGCATGACTTTTATCACCGAGTCGTATTTACCATGTGGTCCAGGACCCATATCCGGCGGGGGACCAAAGTGACGAACCATCATCTTGCTCTCCGTCAATTCCAGGGTTACTTTGAGGATGGAAGATTGTGATTAGAAAAGTCAGAATTTGTTGGCTGAAAAAGAACTCATTGCTTGTCTTCTGTCTTTTTTGCATTAGTCTTTGTTCCACAGGGCCGTAGCAGGCATAATCTTTGGTGGAGGGGGAGAAGAGTAGAAGCTTTAAATCTTCAATTTACCCTAAATGACCCACCTAAGGTTATACAGTGTGTCTCAAAAAAAATGCAAACAAAGTTTAACGGAATGCCAGACGTAGAATGAGTAATCAGCATAGATAATATAGGTATGGTTTGAAAGATACACCTTTCCACTTTAAAATGAGACATCAAACGTCCAAATCTGATAATTTTTGACAGAGTTATTAGTACTTTTCCAAGAGAGGTCAGCTCCTCTGACAGATGGAAGCATAACGGCCGCAGGACATCGAAGACAAATTTACCGACTTCGAGAGAGACAGTTGAGTTAACAGTTAGTAGACATAGTTGGAATATGTAAGTGTAAGAGATTCAGGGAAAGGTTTGATAGAATAGTAGTTTTTAGTGATCTGATGGTAAAACAGTCTACAAGTATCGCTTATTATTTATGTTTTGTACTATGTTTAAGGATGCACCGTCTTTGACGTGTGCCACTGATTTGAAAGTGTAACTCCAATAAATTGATTGATTGATTGATTGATTAAGTGGATTTGGAGTGCCATGGTCGAGTGGTTTAGTGCATCGGATTTGTGTTCTGATGGCTGAGTCGTCATAATGTGGGTTCGAATCCCAACCACGACCGGAGTACTTGTGTCCTTGAGCAAGACACTTTACCATAATTGCTTCTCTCCACCCAGGGGTAAATGGGTACCTGTGAGGACTGAGGGCAGAGTTGGTTATTGTGTTTGATAAGCCCATATGCGCTGAAATGGCAGCAATTGAGCTGTATACTCCCCAGAGAGCTGAGATGGTTTCAGGAATGATTTATGAGCCTGATGAGTAGGGGTAATAATGTAATGCGCCTCGAGTACCAGTTTGGCGGATACGTGCGCCATATAAGTCTTTATTATTATTATTATTATTATTATTATTATTATTATTATTATTATTATTATTATTATTATTATTATTATTATTATTATTATTATTATTATTATTATTATTATTATTATTATTATTATTATTATTATTATTATTATTATTATTATTATTATTATTATTATTATTATTATTATTATTATTATTATTATTATTATTATTATTATTATTATTATTATTATTATTATTATTATTATTATTATTATTATTATTATTATTATTATTATTATTATTATTATTATTATTATTATTATTATTATTATTATTATTATTATTATTATTATTATTATTATTATTATTATTATTATTATTATTATTATTATTATTATTATTATTATTATTATTATTATTATTATTATTATTATTATTATTATTATTATTATTATTATTATTATTATTATTATTATTATTATTATTATTATTATTATTATTATTATTATTATTATTATTATTATTATTATTATTATTATTATTATTATTATTATTATTATTATTATTATTATTATTATTATTATTATTATTATTATTATTATTATTATTATTATTATTATTATTATTATTCAAATTTCCGATTTTTTTTTAAATTCTCCAATGGAGATATACGTCTCCTTTTATTTCAAATTCACCAATACTATTATACAAATCAATACATACAATGAATAACGTAAATAACAAAATACATACACAAAACAAGTATATTTACAATGGAAATTTACAAATTTTTTACATTAAAATGAAAAAAAAAAAAAAAAACATTGGACAAAAGGGGGGGGGTTAAAAATCTGATCAGAAATACGAAGTTGAATTACGTAAATGTTTTTCCCCACAAAATGGCTATTAGAAGCAGAATTTCAAAGTATCATTTTGTTGCACACACAAAGCCTTGTTTTTTAAATAAAGTTGAGCGAAGTCATAGTGCGGGAGCCTAATTTTTTCTTGTTTTATTGAAAGTTTCAGACTATTCTTGTAGTGTGTCAGGATATTGATATGTTTAGCCGTTTTAATTTCCATACTTATTTGGCATCTGTTCTTCCATATTATTCTATGGAGCCTTCCTATTAGCAAGAGTGACATTGGTTGAACCCTTTCCTATCCCCAGAATAATTATTTTATCATTCAGGTAGAATTTTTATCCTTTGTATACTTCTTCAACATGTGTTCTACAAACATCAAGGATTCTACAATTTTCTCACAAGTGAGAAAAAGGTGTTCAATTGTTTCTTTTCAGTCTTACACAGGGGACATTTGTCATCGTCAGTAATCGCCAACTTATAAAGTTTGTCTTTCGTTGGCAGAATTCTGTGTTTTAGTTTGTACCATAAATCTCTATCTTCGTGTTCAAGTAGGTGACAGCTTCCATTTCCCCAAATATTGTTCCAGTTAGGAGTTTTCACAAGATTAAATACTTTTTCCCAAGCTTTCTCAGCTGTTGGGGCAGATAATATTTATAAACAAGACTAAGATAAACAGATTTGACTGTAATTTCTGATATTGTTCTAACACTGTCATTTATGTTATCTTCAATGGTAGCATGGTTTAATATATGATTGGGGGGTCCCTCCCTATCTTCTTTTATGTAATCTGCCTTAATAGTTTTCTTCAATCCTGCTACTATTCTACCGGCATTAATAGGTAATATGTTGCACACGTTGGCTAGAACACTATACGATATAATTTGACCATCAAAGATAACTTGTTTTAGACAGTTTATACCTTGTGGTTTCAGAATTTTGCTATCCATTTCTTTCCGGGGATCTCCCGTTATAATGTTATTCTTCCATAAAGGTAATCTGTGAGTTTCATTAACACATTAAATCATCATTAAACTTTCCGCCTGCCACCTTAAACAGGGAAATTAATTCTCTATAAAAAATTTGTGTGCTTGGAACAATGACACCTGAATTATCAAGAACGTACCAACCAAGGTTATGATTTCCACTGGATTTGTATAAACAGTACTTAAAAAGATGTCGCCATTTACCGGTTCCTTTCATGTATTTTTTAAGAACATTAATTTTCAGGGCTTCTAATTTTAGACGAATATCAATAACTCCAGTTCCCCAATTTTGTGGGTGCCGTGATTGTTTTCCTCTTGATTTTGTCAGGCTTATCGTTCCAATAAAAGGACCATTTAATCTGCTCCATCTTCCTCACATACTCATCTGGACATGAAATAATAGCCCCATAATAAGACAAACCGGCTCCGATTAAACTGTTGATAATGACAGATTTACCTTTCATGGTTAATCGTCTTCCTTTCCATCTATTAAGAACTGATTTCATTTTGTTTATTCTAGGTTCCCAGTTTTTATGAGAGTTATCCTCATTTCCGAAAAAAATTCCGAGAATTTTCAAACTGTCATTGACCCAAGAAAAAAAAAACGGTTTGTCTATTTTGTTTTTCCATGTTCCAATCCACAAACCTTGCGACTTCTGGGTATTAATTTTTGATCCAGAACCTTTACTGTAAGTTTTAAAGATTTTATTCAAGATGTCAAATTCCTTATTGTCGGTGATGAATATTGTTGTATCATCTGCATGCTGAATTAATTTCAAACGACACTCTGTGTCAGGTAATTGAATTCCATAAATATTTACATTTTTCCTTATCAAACTGGCTAGCCCTTCTGCGCAAATGGAGTACAATAATGGAGACAATGGGCAGCCTTGTCTTATTCCTCTGGTGACTTTGAAAGGTTCAGTTATAACATTATTGACTATTATCGCACTCGAAGGATTACTGTACAATTTCTTTATCCACTTAATTAAACCATTTGGAATACCCATTTTAGCCATAACAGAAAACATATATTTCCATTCAATCCTATCAAAAGCCTTTTCTTGATCTATACTTAGGATAGCAGCATGTTTGTTTTCACTGTTGATGTAATAAATAGTATCTCTTAAAGTCATTAGATTATCATGAATATTTCTGCCTTTCACACCACATGACTGGTCGTCACAAATAATATCAGGCATAATTATTTTCAAACGGTTAGTTATAATTTTGGCAATTATTTTATAATCAACATTCATAAGGCTGATTGGTCTCCAATTCTTTAAATCACACCTTTCTCCTTTGTTTTTAAAAATAAGACGTATAAGAGCTGTATTCATCGAATCAGGAAGTGCATCAGTATTTGTGCAGGTTTGAATTACCTCCATGAAATCATGTTTTATTAGAGGCCAAAAGGTTTGATAAAACTCTACTGTTAACCCATCTAATCCTGGAGATTTACCCTTATTCATTTGATTCAGTGCCTGAAAGGTTTCAATTTCATCAAATTCTTTTTCTACAAACTGGTCGAGGTGATATCATTATTGAAATTTACTTCATTTATAGCCTCTAGAGTAGTTTGCATTTGATCATTATCAATTGTTTCAGTTGAATACAGCTCCTTGTAAAAATAACTAACACACCTACACATAGAAATTGGTTCATCGTGAAATTTACCATTATTGTCTTTTATATATGTTAAAACATTCTCATTGACCCTTTGTTTCTCCGAGTTTAGGAAATATCTACTTGGTTTTTCTCCATCTACTCGCTTGGTGATGTGTAATCTGATACGAGACTTTTCGAATTGTTTCATTTCATGTTTTTTTAATTGGTTCTCAATTTCATTGATCTCATCGGGGGGACAAGATGGCCTTGCCAATAAATTATTGAAAGTTTTTTGTAAGTGGTTGTGATAGTGTTTTTCTTTCTTATTTTTTTCAAAACCGTAATCCTTAATAATTTCTTTTAGTTTCGTTTTGCCCATGTCCCACCAATTTAAAATATTGCCATAAGCATGTTTCTTTGTTTTCCAGTAGCCCCAAAATAATTCAATTCTGGTTTTGCACTGTTCATCATCTAGAAGGGAATTGTTACATACCCACCTCCCGGGTCCACGGGTGGTATCTTGTTTGTTAAGGCGAAAGTTAACGTTTCTATGATCTGTGGTACCCATAGCAGTCAAATTAACATCTGTAACTAAATGAAGAAGTTCGTTTGAAATAAAGAAATAATCAATTCTGCTAGGTCTTTTCAAGACTTTGTGATAAAAGGTATGGCCATTATCATTGGGATATATAGTCCGCCAAACATCGTACATTTGGTTCTCTTGGATAATGTTTTGTAAGTCAGAAACACTCCTATCATTTGTTTTTATTTCGTCAAGTTGACAGTTAAAGTCGCCTGCTACTATCCAATTGTCCCCTTCTTGTAAGCGCTTCATTAAATCTTGAAAAAAGTATTTTCTAGGGTACATAGAATTAGGAGCGTACACTGACATAATTGAGAGATTAATAGATTTCCATGTAATATCTGCTTTAACCCAACGACCTTCCGCATCTTGTTCTTGATTAGTTAGTTTAAGTCCACTTTTGTTTGACGTAAGTATAGCTACCCCCTTTGAATTTGTTTGACCATGGTTAAAGTAAATATCTCCTCCCCATTGTTCACGCCATAAAGTTTCATCCTTTAAATTGCTATGAGTTTCTTGGAGACAAATTATATCATGTTTTTCTAGTAAAAGGTGTTCGAACAAAACTTCCCTCTTTAAATTGTCCCTCAGACCGTTCACATTGAGGGTAGCTATTCTAATCAACTATTGGATCATGAAATACGTTGAGGGCGCAATATTTTCATTAAAACTAATTTCATACAAGTCAAATAATTCACAGTAAATAGTTAAAATCATTTCGTGATGAATTCACTAAATTAGTGTGAAAATGTCACATATTATAAGTTCTTCATGGTCTTTAAATTATCTCTTTTGGTTTGTGAGATTTTTCGAATTTAAATTGAATAAAAAATTTAGGCCTATGTTTTCCCAGCCAATTTCAAAACTTTTTTGTTAATTAGGCCTATCGGTAAAGTCACGCCGTATTTACTGATCCGATCAAATTAGGGTTTCTTTTTTTAAATAGTTTCAAATTAATGTCCAAGCAATCATGATTTCGTTGCTGTCATTCACATTTCGTTTTTCGGCATTCGTATGACTTCAACTCATTCTGAAATTGGATATTTCGAATCTTTTCGCAATTGATACAGTTAATAAAACAATCATTAATAGATGCGCAAAGGATTTGGAGAAGTTTCTAGATTTTTCTGGATTTTTATTCCAATGTTAAACATTTGAAAGTAACAAACGAGAATATGAGTATTCCTACGGGATCATCTTGCATAACAGATTTGTTCCCTTTGCAATATTTCACGTCATTCTTATTATTGTAATAATTTAAAAATAAAAATTGCTCGATTTTCCGACTGTGCCGGCCACGTGTCTGCTACGCGGGGCGTCGAACGCTACCTGCAGGATGGGGGGGGGGGGGGGGCATGGAGGCATTATCGGATCCAGGGTTTGTCCAATTATATGGGCGCAACCCGGGTCAAACACCCTCCCCCGCTTTTACACATCATATTTTAAAAAATAAAATAAATAAATAAATAAATAAATCATTTTTAATTTTTTTTAATTCTAGGCGCAATATGAGCGTTTTCAGGACCAAGTTTGTGAAGTATTCTAAAGCTACTGATGCAAATGTAAATTCCAACCCAACCATCGGCACCCTGGTCCCCCTGGATCTGCCTTTGACCGCCCCTCTACATGTATGAGCCTCGGTGTAAGGGAGGGCCTAACAGACCCCGGGAATTGTTTGATTCAAGATACTCAGTAGTGCTTTCTTAACGCATTATGAAAAACTGTAGCAAGTTAGGCAAACAAATTTAGTTATTTTTTTAAATTTATTTATGGGCCATCGAAAAGTGGGTGGGACATTCTGTCCCCAAGTAAGCATACCCATAAGAAGTAGTTTTGCCGATTGCCAAATTGAACTTTCCCAAAAGGTATATGTAGGCTACAGGAACGATAATTTAAAAATATCACGAAAGATTCACGAACAGTGTAATGTGAATATTTGGTGTGAAGCTGATGATAGTATCAATCTTCCTTAGAAATAATTTTGCTTGAGGTACTGTTAATGTTAAAAATTTCCAGTTTGAATTTAGGAAAGAGTCCTCTTTTCGAGTTAGAATTAATTTGAAAAAACAGGATGCATTTTCATGTATTTTTGGGTTGGTTTATCTTGATTCAAAGAGAGTTTTGTATTAGCAACTTTGTTAACATTACCAATGATGTACATGTACCTTCCCTTCAAGTGAATGTGATTTTTTTTTATCACAGTGTGATCAAATTCAGAACCAGTCAAGGGTTGTTTTGGTAAATTATGTTGGGAATCATCTCATTAAAACGAGGAAAATAATAGTGTATTGATTAGAAACAAAATTACCAGTATAATAGCGAACCATGAGAAATATGTACATGTTTAATTTCTTTTTCTTTTAGAATCTAGACTCATACATTATTTCACAGAAGGCGCCAGATTTAGCATAAGTCAATTTAAATTGAGATCATTATTACATTATCCTGCAAATGTCTAATTTACTAGATAGATGAATATTTTGTGTTTTTTCCTTTCAATATATGTTGGATTCTTTACAATAAAAACAATGGATTGAAAGGAGTAAATTGTGAAAATGCGGAGCACTGCTAAAAATTGTACAATGGAAAAAAAAGAGTGCACAAGAATACGGCCTAAAAAGGGGTATATTGGCAACAAAGGTTCATTGTGAAAAAGAAAACACTTCTGAGGGGTGGGTGAGCAGAGTGCACAAGTCCATGGTAATAAAAAGGGGAACACTGCTAAAAAGAGGGTACATTGCAGATAGGGGAACACTGCTAAAAAGAGGGTACATTGCAGATAGGGGAACACACTGCTAAAAAGAGGGTACATTGCAGATAGGGGAACACTGCTAAAAAGAGGGTACATTGCAGATAGGGGACACACTGCTAAAAAGAGGGTACATTGCAGATAGGGGAACACACTGCTAAAGAGGGTACATTTCAGATAGGGGAACACACTGCTAAAAAGAGGGTACATTGCAGATAGGGGAACACACTGTTAAAGAGGGTACATTGCAGATAGGGGAACACTGCTAAAAAGAGGATACATTGCAGATAGGGGAACACTGCTAAAAAGAGGGTACATTGCAGATAGGGAACACTGCTAAAAAGATGGTACATTGCAGATAGGGGAACACACTGCTAAAGAGGGTACATTGCAGATAGGGGAACACTGCTAAAAAGAGGGTACATTGCAGATAGGGGAACACTGCTAAAAATAGGGGAACACTGCTAAAAAGAGGGTACATTGCAGATAGGGAACACTGCTAAAAAGATGGTACATTGCAGATAGGGGAACACACTGCTAAAGAGGGTACATTGCAGATAGGGGAACACTGCTAAAAAGAGGGTACATTGCAGATAGGGGAACACTGCTAAAAATAGGGGAACACTGCTAAAAAGAGGGTACATTGCAGATAGGGGAACACTGCTAAAAAGAGGGTACATTGCAGATAGGGGAACACACTGCTAAAAAGAGGGTACATTGCAGATAGGGAACACACTGCTAAAAAGAGGGTACATTGCAGATAGGGAACACACTGCTAAAAAGAGGGTACATTGCAGATAGGGGAACACTGCTAAAAAGAGGGTACATTGCAGATAGGGGAACACTGCTAAAAAGAGGGTACATTGCAGATAGGGGAACACTGCTAAAAAGAGGGTACATTGCAGATAGGGAACACACTGCTAAAAAGAGGGTACATTGCAGATAGGGGAACACACTGCTAAAGAGGGTACATTGCAGATAGGGGAACACTGCTAAAAAAGAGGGTACATTGCAGATAGGGGAACACACTGCTAAAAAGAGGGTACATTGCAGATAGGGGAACACTGCTAAAATGAGGGTACATTGCAGATAGGGGAACACACTGCTAAAAAGAGGGTAACATTGCAGACAGGGGAACACTGCCATAATGAGGGTACATTGTGAAAGGGAGTATATTGCAGAAAGGGGCACACTGCTAAAATGTACATTGCATGCAAAAAGGGGTACATTGTGAAAAGGGGTACATTATAAAAAGGGGTACATTGTAAAAAGGGGTACATTGTAAAAAGGGGTACATTGTAAAAAGGGGTACATTGTAAAAAGGGGTACATTGTAAAAAGGGGTACATTGTGAACAGGGGTACATTTTGACAAAAAGGGGAACACTGGAAATTCAACCGAGCAGTCACGCAATTTCTGTTACTTTGTTGAATTAAGGTATACTTTAGACAACCAAATGCATTTGCATTTTTCGTATTTATTTGTGTCTCTGGAAAACAACAGCTCAGTTGAGAAATTGTTTTACTAATTTTATTAAAATGAAAGCATTCGTTTGATACATCATCAAATTAATACTCAAAGTAATTTGAAACTTGTTTTTCGAGATTCTAATCGTGTAAAGTGGCTTAACAAATGTGATAAGGGGAACACTGCTAGAAATGGTGCACAAGGATAAGGCCAAAAGGTGGTACATTGCTAAAAAGGAGTTCATTGTGATAAGGGGTAGCCTACACTCCTGGGGAAGGGGAAAAAAGAGTGCACAAGTCCATGGCGAAAAAGGGTCCACGGCGAAAAAAGGGTTAACGATGAAAAAAGGGGTTCACAGCAATAAAGGTGTACATTGCACATTGCACATTGCACATTGTACATTGCAAAGGTGTACATAATGCAGTATACATAATTTCTAAAATGGATACATTGCATAAAATGGCAAACTGCCACATGGAGGTACATTGCGGAATGGAAAAAATTGCAAAAAGAGGGTTCACGGGGAAAAGAGGGTATTTCCAAAAGGGGTTCATTGTGATAAGGGAGGAACACACCTGAAAGGGGGAGGTTTACACAAACACATGGTAAAAAAAAAAACGGGTGCATTGCAAAAACGGGTTTACGGAATAAAAGGAGTACATTGCAGGAAGGGGAAATACTGAAATAAAAGGGTACATTGCTAAATGGGGTACACTGCCTAAAGGGAATAGGCCTACATTGTGAAAAGGGGGAACCTGCATGCTAAAAAGTACATTGCACAAAGGAGGTACATTGTTAAAAGGGGCACACTGCTGTAAGGAGGGTACGATGCGGAAAGTACATTGCAGAAGGGTTACATTATGAAAAGGAGTACATTGTGAAAAGAGGTTCACTGCCAAAAAGGGGTACACTGCTGTAAGGAGGGTACGATGCGGAAAGTACATTGCAGAAGGGTTACATTATGAAAAGGAGTACATTGTGAAAAGAGGTTCACTGCCAAAAAGGGGTACACTGCTGTAAGGAGGGTACGATGCGGAAAGTACATTGCAGAAGGGTTACATTATGAAAAGGAGTACATTGTGAAAAGAGGTTCACTACCAAAAAGGGGTACACTGCTGTAAGGAGGGTACGATGCGGAAAGTACATTGCAGAAGGGTTACATTATGAAAAGGAGTACATTGTGAAAAGAGGTTCACTGCCAAAAAGGGGTACACTGCTGTAAGGAGGGTACGATGCGGAAAGTACATTGCAGAAGGGTTACATTATGAAAAGGAGTACATTGTGAAAAGAGGTTCACTGCCAAAAAGGGGTACACTGCTGTAAGGAGGGTACGATGCGGAAAGTACATTGCAGAAGGGTTACATTATGAAAAGGAGTACATTGTGAAAAGAGGTTCACTACCAAAAAGGGGTAGCCTACACTGCTGTAAGGAGGGTACATTGTGAACAGGGACACACTGCTAAAAAGTACATTGCAGAAGGGGTACATTGTAAAAAGGGGGTACATTAAGGGGTACATTGTAAAAAGGGGTACATTGTGAAAATCACTGTAAGAAGGGGGGTACACTGGACATTCAACCGAGCAGTCTCGCAATTTATGTTCTTATGATTACTGATACAAATAATTATATTATTTTTTTCATCACTTTTCAACAAATAACTTTGAAATAGTTTGATCGGTGAAATGTTGAGAACTGGCAAACGTTGTTAGAGGTTTGTACGAATAAACTCACACGACTAGGCCTAATTGGGTAAAAAAAATTACTTACCCCCTAACACAACGACCAAGAAACTCATCCATTGCATGGTGGTCATCTCGTCGAGGATGCGATGTCCTGTCGACAGATGAAACTAGATGCAATCTCCTCAGGAAATGTAAGGAACAACTCTATCCAGAACTCCAGGTTTGCGTCTCCTCTCCCTGCCGCGCTGGTCCGATCTAACTGAAACCGCTCAACTCTCGCTCATTAAAAGAGTCGTGCCCGCAAGCTTGATGATACCTGAACAGGTATTTTTAAGATGTGTCAACCAATCAGAAACTGACATGTTGATATGATGTACATTATATAGCTTTATAATTGGTCCTTCAGATAGGCTTATTAATATTATACGCATGTGCGCTGCGCCTATCTACTGGTTGGAGCATTGAAATAAAAGGGCTTACAGTTACCATGGAGACCACCACCACCGCTACGACGACAATTTGAAAACAGCATAGGCCTAACTATAAAAACAAAAATAAACAAATAATAAAAACAGAATAACCACAAACAAAACAATTGTTGTAGTATGTAAAAAGGTAATGATGGGATTTAGAAGACCTCGGTAAAGTTTTCACTATTTTTGTTTTAAGGGATAGTTACGTCACTGTTGTGAAAGGTCAACTGTTGAATATTGCAAAATATGGATTTTGTACCTGGCGTATATCCTACAATGCATAACAGTCTTTAGGATTCTATACCTGGTATAGACAGAAGTTTTTATCAAATCAAAACTGGATCAAGGCTCACTGGAACATCCTTTCAAAGATGTGACGTATATATTTGTTGACATGTTTGCTTCGTACCACTTGTTATGTCCTTGACTTCAGTGAGTAATGATCGCTATTATGTGTCACAATGATGGATATCCAATAGTCTGAATACAACAGTAATATCGTTACCGCGCTTGATGAATAATTGATAAAATAAAAGCATGAGAAAGCTCTATTATTGTATTAAGCTCAAAGCATTCGTCGCAGCAAAATGTCGAAGCTTTTCAGGGAAAAGTGTCATTGTTGGTTTGCTTCACAACTACAAAAACAATCCAATATCTTTCGGCAATTTCAAACGAAATAAATGATCGCAGTTTTATATTCGTGTTCGGCTTGATGATGTCATCAAAACTTCCCTTGGTTTCTTTCTGTCTGTCTGTGATGTTATTATTTTAGTCAAATTTGTCACATTAAATTTGTCAACAAAAATGTTTGTTTGGTAAAAGTTCATATCGTCATGTTTTAATTTCATCGGGCCTAAACTTCCAAGTATAACAATGTCAATAATAGTATTTTTAATGAATGTGCGTACAAAATAAAGTGATTAAATGAGAACTCATGAAGTGATTATAAAAGATCAGCGGC